>NW_021033757.1:0-15641 GCF_004153795.1 Camellia sinensis
CGCTCAGACCATACCACCAAACCCAAAATATAACACAGCAAACCAACACACCCTCACCGACACACACACCCAACAAATCACAACAACCACCCCATACCAAAAACTCACAATAACCCAAAAACATAACCCGCCGACCCCAACCACACTCATAAACAAAGCGCACATATATTACTCACAAGACTTTTATTCCCACTTATACATAGTATAACAAATCAACGTGGAACCACATCTATCACGTAAATACACTATGTTGAAAAAACTCTAGTATTATATTATCTGCAATTGGTAGATCAAATACAAGCCATTCTAATAGAATATACTTTTATAATAACATATTTCCATTGCCAGCCTAAACACATTTCGTCTACACCATCTATTTACCAAAAAAACAAACGAGAAGATAGAACACGACAACATAACGGGAACAGACTAACTCGCAGAAAGCCATTTATCAGAAATTTAAACTTAACACACAAAGCACTCATTTATTTAATGGAAGAGAATATAGCTGATTTTCATCGTCAAACATCTGAGCATTTATACATGGGACTCTGGACAGCAAGCTTATACGCACACCTTGGAGTTTGCAGAAAGAAAGGATGCAAAGACACCAGAGAACAACAAGCACGCACTCAGGAGAAAGATTCATCCTCGATATGTGTCTTCACTGAAAAGCGAGAAGAAGTATCAAGACAATAAATATACAAAGGTCATAACATAAAAGGCAAGACTGCCAATGAAGGAAAGAATGATCATTTTTATCATTGATTAGGATGATGATTCCGGTTGTCACTAGCGAGTTTGAACTCAACAGATAAAGATTGTCTATAAATTAACAGAATGGAATTTTAAAGGGTGAAGCCTCAGACAGGCAAATTAGATTTGTATAGATTCAGTTCCTCCATGTCGAACAATATATAATGATGAATTCATACGATTATTGGTTGCATAAATAATACACACTTTTTATTAGACATTAGCGCATAGACGTCGTGAAGACTATACTTACACACCCAATATGATAATCGGATATTATTCGTTAACACATAAAATTATATATACATGCAGCATACATGATCTCCTACAATCAAAATCACGCACTAGTGCCCTAAATGTTTTGAATTCTCAGATCAGCATGCACGAAAATAACTGATTATAATAAAGCAGTGAGAGACAGAACACAAATCACTATGGAGCTCAACCTGTAATTCTTCACATTCCAAAAATTTGAAATTTTTTTATACATATTTTCTGTATCATATTACTTCAACAAGTGCTAAAATAGTTTCAAATATAAATCTTTTCTCTTAACTCTCCATAGATAAACTAGAAATCTCAAACTCTTTGAAACTCATAACTCTATGAACGATCTTTCTTCTAAAATAGAAATTTGCAAACTCGGAATAATTTCACCTAATACAATAATTATTTGTTTGTTTACCTTGTAATCCATATATGCCTAAGGTTTGTAACCTTTCTTTGTCTCAAATACTAGGTTAAATTATCATCAACAATACTTACTCTTCATTTTTCAGGAATACCCTTAGATCTCATGTATCCTTCTACAATAATATTAATATTCAAACAAGTTAAACCACTAAAACCCATATGCACCGAATTGCAAGGTTACTCTGCAAAAGGTCCACTAAATTTACAAATTGTCTCTAGGTGTCAGAGGATAAAGCGAACAATTCTTTGAACAATAAAGATGGTCAACAGCAGATACGCTACCATCCTACACTAGTTAGTGAATAATTCAATTTTCTTCTTCTTTTAAGTCTCTCTCTCTACAACCACTTCAAATCAATACTTCCCATTGTCAGTAACTTTCGCGTACCATCACCGCCACTTCAGGCCATCACAGTCGTCCCAGAGCACATCCGCTAGATACCGTAATAATTCACACACAACACGAATAAATATACAACATTTAACAACACACAACAGCATCCATATACTGAATCCAGTCAATCATTCACAACTACACCATTGTTGCCTCTCCAAATCCTCTATCGTCACGTTAAATCAGAATCCATCACTATTGCTGTCGTAGATTGTTGACCGAGACGAATACATTCGTAACCACACTCTAAGAACTCTCTTTTATTTTTATTTTCATACTCCCACCCTTTCTAGTACTTTATTTCTATTTATTTTTTTGTTCTAACAAATTACTGACTTTTTGCCCTATAACACAATAAATCTCATCAATCGCATAGTTAAACACTTTATTCAGAGAAGAAATTTGAGTTTAAATTTGAGCTTGTGGGCAATTTTCACTTTGTCTAGGAGAATCATCGGCGAGAAATTTATCAATTTTATTGTTCTAAGTCAGTGAAATTTCACTTCACCAGAGAGTTGCTGGAAATGAACTGGTGGTGGTCACCAAAAAGTTGTCGCTGATGGTTGAGGTGGCGGCCAAAAATGATAGTGACAATGTTGGTCGGAGGTGGTGGAATAATAAAACTTGACTAAGGGTAGTTTTATAAATAAAAAAAAAAGTTAGTCTAATACAAAATATTTTTTAGGGAGCTCAATAAAAAAAATCCTTATTTGAACAAAACTATCTATTTTAAAATTGCTACATATACGACTACTCCCATATATGTAGAATCTCTAGATATGATCCTCCAAGACGATGGGACAATCTAATACCCCATTTTAATAATTTGATCTATTAATTTTCTAGATTTCATGTCTAAATATCATTCTTAAAAAGAAAAATTAAAAATCATACTTAATAATTTTCATAGCATGATTTAATTTAATTTATTTAAAAATAAATAAATGATCTAACTTTAAAATTATATTTATCTTTAATTTTTTTAAATAAATGTGAAGAAATTACATAATTATAATTATAAAATAAATTTAAATTATTTTATAAATAATCAATACATTAAGCCCTATTAGTTTTTTTTAGTTAAAAATGTTAAAAAGTCACAAAAACATCAAAAAAAATTAAAAATTAAAATCTTGTAGAAAGAATTATAATAAAAAAAAAACTCTAAAGTCCGAGCCTTGTAACAAAATACATCTTGAATTTTTAATTTTTTCAATTTAAAGTCTAATATTTTAATTTGTTTCAATTTAAACTCTTTGCTTATTTTCATTAAGTAAAATTGTATAAAAAAATATATATTTTTGTCATTAAATTTAATGTAAGTGTACTAATTAAAATACCAATTTTCATTGAGTTTAATGACTAAAATATATTTTTCAAGATAATTTGACTTAATGAAAATAAGCAAATGTTTTAGATTGAAAACAAATTAAAAGAATAAAGTTTAAATTGTAAATTTAAAAATACAAGACTTATTTGTTAAAACTTAGGAGTTTTTTTTTTTTAAAATGTGATTTCTAAAATTATATTATACATATCAATAAATCACTTTTTTTACTCGCAATTATATATTCAACTAAAAAAACCATTCTCAAACACATTATTAACTTTGAGAGGGATCTAGAGGCATTTTCACAAAATAATTACAAATTCATAGAAAAATTATATAAAACAAAAAAAAAAAACTCTAAGGTTTGACCCTTATAAAAAAATAAATCTTAAATTTTAAATTTTATTAATTTAAATCCTAAATTTTTGATTTTTTTTTAATTAAAACCATTTGCTTATTTCCATTAAAAAAAAATCAAGCGCAAAATAAATATTTTAGTCATTAAACTCAATAAAAATAGATAGTTTAGTCACTTTATGTAACTTACATTGAGTTTAATGACAAAAACACGGTTTTTTCATCAGTTTTAGTTAATAAAAATAGGCAAATACTTTAAATTAAAAACAAATTAAAAATTATATTTTAAATTAACAAAATTCAAATTTTATTTTTTTTTATAAAAGTCAAAGGGAAAATTAGTCTGAGGTCTCTCTCCCATTTTTTGTGATAGAAGAGATCCACAATATTATTTTGTGATGTCTAAAATCTCTTAACCTTACACCCATATATCACAGAGAAAATTCACTCTCTCGCTTTCTCTTTCAAGCCGTCAAAGGAACCATAGTTTTCAGCTGGCAAGATCTCTCTCTCTAGCTCTACGTTTCTTTGCGTCGGCGAGCGCGAGAAGTTGGATTCGGCGGCAGTGGCATTGCCGGAATCTGTGTTGACCCCAGCTCCACGTCTTTCTCTCCTATACCATCGTTTTGCCCTCATCATCACCGTCTCTATCCTCACCAACCCATTCACTTTCCTCATCGGTAATGCGAAGAGTCAAATCAACCATAGTGGCCAAGGCAGCGACGGCGACACCAACTTACCACTCGTCACACACACACATACACACATACGCATACACATACACATACACACACACTCTCTCTCTCTCTCTCTCTCTCTCATCACAATCTCACTCTCTCGATCTCAGTCGATCTCCCCAGCATCCTCACATCCACTGCACCAAGCTCTACCAGATCCAAGATCTAACCGCCGTGGACTGAGATTTGAGTGTGGTGTCAATGATCCTTCTTTGCAGTGGCGTTGTCATAGCCCTAGAAGAAAAAAAAAAATCTCTGGAAAGAAAGGAAGGCCAGAGAAATTTTTTGAATAGTGAGTCAGAGAAATTTGAAAATCTAGAGAAATTCTTCCTAGAATTTATAGCGATCCAGGTTTTACCCCGACCTTTGTTGTGTTCCGGACTCGGGTTTCGTGGTTGTATGTTGTTGTCTATATCATATTTCTATCTTTCAATTCTTTGTATTTGAGTTTTGGGACGCGTTGGGTGAGTTTGGAACGGGTTGGTTGTGAGTTAGTACAAGTGGTTGTTGTCCAGATTTTGGCCTCTTTGCTCGAGCGAGCCTTGGGTGTTTGTCTCTTCACTCGAGTGAGAACTCTTGCGCTCGAGCGTGCGTCTGCGTCTCTGTAAAGACCTGAAGGTTGGTATTCTTCGCTCGAACGAGCGCTGTGTTTTGTGTTCCTTCGCTCGAGCGAGCACTCTTGCGCTCAAGCGTGCGTCTGCGTGAGTGGCAGACCTGAAGCTTCGCATTGTTCACTCGAGCGATGTTTCTTGCGCTCAAGCGAGGTCCTTTGTTGTGTCTGGTCGCTCGAGCGACAAGTCCTTCGCTCGAGCGAGCCTCGCATATATTAGTTCGCAGCAGCATGATTTTATATAACTTTTTGATCTTTTCCTTCTTTAAAACCCTAGATCGGTAACTCCTCTCTTCAAACTCTCTCTCTCTCTACAAATACTCTAGGGCCCTTCTACCCTACTCTCTTTGTTAAAAAGCTAAAGCATTGCGTGGGCTATCTTTTGATCCAAAAAAGTTTGAATTTGGAGCATCTTGGGTTTCTCTTTTCATCTCCTTTGAGTTTCTCCATTTGAGGTAGGGATAATCTACTCTTTAATGTGAGTTTTGACATAAATATTGGTCATTTTGTATAAATGGTGAGATTTGAAAATTTTTGGTAAAGTTAGGGTTGAGTTTGAAATTATAAAAGAAGGGTTTCTTATTGTTGGGTTCCATATGTATGTGGGGTCTTGGAAATGGGGTTGTTTGTGTATAATTGGTGACATTTGGCCTTGGGTGCAATATTTGAGCAAAGGGAAAAATGCCCTAATTGGGATTAAATGGATTACTTGTTTAAATAATGAAATCAATTGTGGAAATATGAAATTGGTTTGGAAACTGTGAAAGTGAAGGAAATTGTGGTTAAATGGTGTTGTTGGATTGATGAATCACTCACCTGTGGAAAATGTGATAATTTATCTGTTTGATATATTTATTTATCTGTGTAGAAATAACTGTTTTGAGCTATCGGTGGAGGATAGCCATGATTGTTGTAGAAACTGCATGATGATTAGGTGAATTGAAACTAATCAATTGGAATATATCATTGAATATGACGGTTGTATATAAACATACATGATTGAATTGGTCATTGTATATAACAACATGTTTAAATACATTGTATATGTATCTTGTTTGGGAGGAGATAGGGGATGTACTCTATTGTTTGGGAGGAGATAGGGGATGTACTCCATTGTTGGGAGGAGATAGGGGATAGACTCCATTGATAATTAAGTTGGCTGAAGTGTCCAGGGTAAAAGTCTCGAAACCTTATATATATTTGGGTGCCAATGGAAGTGTATGAATGATGTTTACGATTGAAGTGTTGATAATGTGAGTTGTAGTCTCATTTTGAAATGTTTAGATATCAATGAACTATGTTAATAAATTGTTTTGGATAAATAAATGGAAGTGGATTGAAACATGGATGTAAATGTTGATTGGTTATAGAAAGGATGTAAGTTGGTTGACAAGTGTTAAATATTTATCAGATGCTGTTTTAGTTAATTCTCATATTTGGTTTAGCATATCTCTACTGGGTTTTGGCTCATCCTACTTGGGACACCATTTTTTAGGTATAGGGGCCATGCCGCCTCCAAGGTCTTAGCTTGGGAGGTTTAGGAGTTGAAGACTCCATGTTTTGTTATTTTGTTTTGATGATTAAATGTATATTTAAGCCAAGGGCTTTATATGTAAAGAGTTAGCACTCTTCTTTTGTTGTAACCAAGTTATTATTTGAAAAGATGTAAACCCGTAGGGCATTCATTTTGTTGCTAACATATACTATTGTTTGTAAAGAAGACTCTGACGAATGGAAATATAATATTTCTTCTATGTTCATGGATTATATGAATGATTGTCTTATATTTTATTTTGAGGGCGTTACAGAATTTCTCTGGTGAGATTTTCTCTGTGAAGTCAAATTTTCTCTGGATTTGATTTATACTTTTCAACTCTACCACTAATGTTTCGTTTTAGTTTCTTAGGAAACGGAAACATTTTTTGTTGTTTTGATGGAAAAGAACCGAATTTTGTTTCTTGGTTGTACTCAGTGCAATAATTTTGTGTATGATCTGTCTGGTATGCACATTTCTCTTTGCATCAGTGCTGTTGGTGGTGGTATCGTTGTTTTGCCCCTTTTTTTTTCTTTTTTTTTTTTGAGTTAAAAACCATAACTGTTAGTTCTTTACATAATTTGGAAATTTCTCTAGAGAGACACAAAGAATTTCTCTAAGTTTGAGAGAATTTCTCTAGATAGAATTTCTCTGGATCAAATTGAGGGACCTTAGACATTATGACAATATTAGATGTCATTTATGCTATAAAATCTTAATATTAAGGATCCTAAAAAAAAAAAAAAAAAACCCAAAATCAAACCCTGAGAATTTTTATAATTATCTCAAAAATTAAAATTTTAATTATTAATATTATAAAATTTATCACTGATCGAAAATTATTTATAAAAATTTATATAGAATTATAATTGTCTTTTTTTTTTCAACTCATAAAAAAAATACCAAATGGGTATGATTGATTAATATTTACGGGGCCTAAAAAAATAATAAAGGTAAATTATACTTACACTTTTTAAGATTTGTATTTAATACATATTATTACTTGACTTTTGGGAAATTACACTGATCCTCTGTTATTGTAATTATTTAGATGAAATTAACGTTGATATCAAAAAGACATTGAATTCATACACTCTTTTTTCTTACTTTGCTTTACTTTATTTCTTCTATTTTTTTTTTCTTTACTTTTTTTTTAAAATGTAATTTCTTATATTTTCTACTTAGAATTGTTGCAACATCTCTTTTTAGTTAAAAAATTAAAAAATTACTAAAAAAATTAAAAACCAACAGCTTATACTAAAGAGTCAAACATTCTTTTTTCTCTCTTACTTTTTGCACATCTTTTCGTAAAAAAAAAATCTTAAACATATTTATTTTTTTATATCATATTTTAATCAAAAAATTATTAAAAAAATATGTTCTCAAACGAGACTTAAGTATAAGACTGAGAGTGGAACCACCCATTCTCACACCAAAGAAGCAAAGAGCAGAGAGGATAGATGAAAGTATAAAAGAGCCAAGAGCAGGACTTATGCTCTACAAATGTGCTGTAACACTCCCTCAATTTATAACATAATAGGTAGCACAGATCGATTTAGCAAAGAAGCCTATACAGCATTATAAAAAGGGGTACGTAAAATCTTAATTTAAGATTCAATATAAGCGAGGAATTTGTTGTATTAATGATATTGAACAGTAATGCTATAAAAAAAAATCACAACAATATGCATATGAAAGAATTAGGAATAGTAACAAAAATAAAACAAAGAAAATAACAGAACACAAAGGCAGACTATATAAACAACATGGTTGTTCAACCCTTCTTGGAGATAAGAATCAAAAGATGCTCACCCAGCATGAAAATCAGAAACAGACCCATCCAAATAAGTAAAAGGTTTTATTATTTTCGTTGACACAAATCACATTTCAGCCTCATATGCGTCTAGGACCACTACACTTGAGCTCCAAGATTTTCGCACTCAACCTTATAGACAATCATAGCCATCGTCAACTCTAATTAGAATAGACAATAGACAAAACGTCCAGTGTCTCAACGTGAGGATAAAAAATTCAAAAGAGTCGAGGGCCCAGCTGAGACCACAACAGAGAGTTACAGCACGCCTAGCCACCAGATGATGGGATTAAAAAACTTATCAAAATACACACAATAACCTAATACATGATGAGGTGGGTTACGAGTGTATAGGAGGAGGTAAGTTGGTGTCACAGGCATATTTGAAAATTTATTCATTTGACTAACTAGAATTTGGCGAGGACGCAGCGAAGCACAAACAAACAAGTCTTAATCATAGTACATTAGGCGACACGCACACACAAAAAAGTGTAATGTGGGTTCACACCTTTAGATAACATTTTATCAAATCTTTTTCTTTTATTATTTGATCCAATATTTGTAGAATAATAGTTTAAGGGCTAGAGAAGCGGATGCCTGCGGTTTCTGGTCTGTGGTTTTTAATAATATGAATCTGCGTAAAAAGTTATCATATATCTTTACATAATTACAGATATGTGTCACTTCACACTAATAAATACATAGTATTTAAGGTCAACTCAGTTGAGTAACTGTTGAATATATGCGGAAATAGTATTGTAGGACGGGGAAACCAAAAAATATTCGTGATTTTGTGGTCTGGGGGTCAACCTTCCTAACTATCCCACTTATCCACTTCGGTTATTTAGTAAATGTCGCTTATTTGGCCGGGAGGGGGGGGGAGATAGTTGCCTTCTATGATACCCTGCAAACTAAAGTTAGGTTGCCAGTTGTTGATTGGGTACTGCAGCGCAACAGAGGATGGAAAGGAATGAGTTTTAAAGTCCGGAAAGTGCATTTCACTTATTTCGGACGACCATAACAACCCAAAGCAATGACGCCAACTAAGATGGACATCCATTTCATGGTGGGGCTCCCATCTTATGAGTAGACAGACAATTCCAGAAATATCATAGTGTGCTTGTTTTAACTAACAAAGATCATGCTCTTCGACTTCAAGAGTTTGACCCCTGTGAAGTGAGACTCCACAGTCTGGTTTTGCCATCAACCCCAACCAGTTCCAACGAAACTACCTACTGTGGAGTATATAAAATAAAATTTACTTTAAAATACATAACTTCAATACAATATTTTTGCTATCCTTGTTGAAACTTGTTATTTCGAGCATAACTAACGGATGCTTCACACGCATTCAACCCCAAGTAATTCATCTCGCTGGCCAAACTCCACAGTCGACAAATACAATATCTGTAGTTTATTTCTGCATACATTAGGCATCAAAACAAGATAAATATATATATAAAAAGGTTACTAATGTAACAGGTTATAATCAGTTTTCATAAGGCCTGGTAGAAAAATGATCTGAGCAGATAGATTCCGAAAGCAACAGTCCTTTTACTAGCATAGTCTGCAATGCCCCACAAAAAATCTTAGGCCCGATGTGTACATATTGAATATCAAGTAAGCATATCCCATCGATAATTTTTTTTTGAGATAAGGAAAACAAAAGGAATAGTTATAAATTTTAGAATAGAAAAATAAGCAGCTAGCACTAAAATGGCGGTCTCTATGGCACAAAATTTCTTAAGTAACAAGAGGAACAAACTAGAAACAACATGCAAGGATACAACTCTTTAGAATATAAAATAAATTCATGAAGTAAGTGTCATGCAACATAATTATGGCTTGAATAAATAGGACACGTTACAAGTGATAATCATCAACATATGATTCGAGGGCACAGGATAGGGGGTAAAATTGGTAGACAGACGCAACTCCCAACTTGTTGCATTATTCCTACACACCACACAGTGGTCTGCGTTTATAACTCGAACATTGCAGTCTCATGATGCTAGGAAGCTCAATATACTAGTTATACCTATGTTAGAAAAACAAACCTTGTAACCTACCGATAATGAATTTCAAAGGTGGGAAGAGTAAGAAAAGCTGTTTGGCAACTCTTATAGCATACCCAGGGTGAAGAATGTCGACACAACTTTCAAACTTTGATTATCAACACCCATGGTCCATGTGTTAATAACATGAAAAGCCCAAGAAACGGAAAAAATGCAATTGCATGGTCCATTAATCATCACATAAAAACCAATCATACTCAGCATCGTGGATATTTGAAAGATTGTATAAAATAATTGCTATTTAGTTTGTAATAGTATATTGATTCGCTCATATATGAGAAAAAATCAGTCCACTATCTGTTCAGAATAAGAAATGAGAATATTAGAGATCAACTGTCTGCATCACACACATCTTCTCTGAAAGTGTCGTTAATAGAGCATCAGTTCGAATAGCAAGCTTCAGGAAGAGGGGCGGAGGCACTTAATAATTGTTGCCCACAAATCCTAATTTCAAAATTTCCAACTTACTTTCTCTGTGATCCACGTAGAACAAAAAATGTAATGCTAGGTTTTCAACAGTTTCATCTCCATGTCAAACAAGAAACACTTAACACCAACTCAGAAATGGTTAATTCCAATTCACGGTATACAGCCACAGAGACCAGTTTATAATACAAACAAAAAACCATATATACTTGTTTAATATACGAAATTCACTCTACAAACACCAAATAAGTGTTTATTAAACGATAACTACACCATGATTATCATTATATAAACCAAGAACTCAGTGTCTCTATCAACAATTCAAGAACCTCACCATACAGCTATTAATAGATTACTTTGAATCATGCTCGCCCATCCTCAATTTCCGTAATACATGCTCAAGTTTCCTCCTTTTCCTCGCAAACCCTAACCCCTATAACGCCTCTCCCCCCAAAATCTTCTAACAATAAGTAAACATTGTTGATAAATACAAAAAAAGACTCAAGTAAAAAGACATTCCAATATAATTCTTCATCGAAAGTTACAGGATCTTAAAAGAAGAAACATTACACGAGGATGCTTTTCTGCAAAGGCCTCTATTGATTGCATGTCACTTATTCCTCTTTGTGCTGTCATTGCTAATTCAAGCCGCCAGCAGTCTTTCTTAAATCACATACGAAAGAGAGAGCACGCCTTTTCAAGCTTTGGCATGAGCAGGCGCAATAAAATCATTTTCTGAGCCATATCTCAGGCCCAGCGTTGGAGTATTCGTATGCATCACAAACACCCATCTCTATAGATGACGGCAAATTTGCACTTAAAAGACCCAAATAGAGGATAGACAATGAGATGGAGAAGAAGCCTCACAGCAAACATTTACCTCCAACAAACCTTAACTTATATTAGACAGTCTCAACGACCACAAGATCTAAATCTAATTTTTCTTGCTATTTAGAGGGTTTGGAAAATTTTTCTATCTTTTCTCTGTTCGACGTGGTCCATCTGAGCGGGTTGATAATCAATTCACAATGAACTGAGCACATGAGTGCATTATAATCAGGGGGTCTAGCCATTCTGATCTCCACTTATAAATAGAGATTTCCATCAACGAGCAATCATGAGATGCCTCGAAAACCCTTGAACACCATCGAAGATAATAAGAAGACCTTTTCTCAATCTTTTCTTGCTCGATGTGTGCAAAGGACTGTGGAGAATGGCGGAAACGAGTATAAGTATACCGAGCTATGCATCCCTCAATAACACAAGTATTGTGGTGGTACAAGAGGAAGTGAAAAGCAAGCTGCCATGCGGGTGTTATTTTTTCTTATAATCTTTTCAACTATCTTCCTCAACAGTGACATTCAGTTCCACCCTGAATTTGGAACACACCAGATACCATTTATCTAACTTTTCTCTTCAATTCTTACCAAAGTGGAAAGGACATTAGAACCACATCATATGCGTAGGAGTGGTCTCCAGCCTCTTAAATTAAATGCAGCGAGCCTACTAATTCTATCAAGTTTCACTAAGTGATGAACGCGTCAGTCCAATTCCAAAAAGCTCGGACACATCTATAAGAATCATCGAGCCGTCAACTTATTCCTCTTTGCATTAGGTATATCCCCCGTCCGCACACTACCCACACACACTTTATGTCGCCATTAATGATAGTACTAAAATTCGATTTAATATCCACATCTGAACTATATGATAGAACCCTGAAGCACATGCTCAATTATATCTCATCAGCATCACCATTACGGAGAAATGCAAGCTTTTATGATTACCCGGTTATTTATCTAACATTTATGGTGGCAGAACATCATGAATTAACCACGAAGCTCAACTATCTCTAGAAAGAGATTTAACTTGTGGAAACTATTCCTAACGAAAAAACCGAGACTTACTGATTTAATAACATTTCAGCACAATCTATTAAGCAATAATCAGCATGAGACGGCCTTAAAAAAACTGGAAAAGCTCTATTGCCATAAAAATCATATTATCAACTACAATAAAACACCCCCTGACAAGCTGACAGAGCATCAAATCTAACCATCCACAACCACTCCCCTCAATAAGAGTATCTGAGCACAATGCACTTCCAAATTCCTTCAATGCTCTTTAGCGTTATCTTATGCAAGAAACTATACTTCTCTTCAATTCACACTTGCATATTCGCACATACGCAACTCCTCCCACATATAACCCAACTGTGTAGATCATGGTTATCATCACTATGAGTGACAAAAAGTCTTCCTGCATCACTTCAGCCAAACACCGCTGTACCACCCAGGCAAAATAGCAAGTATAGTAAAAGGTACACAAAAGACAAACCCACCAAAAGAGAAAAGCAGAAGACAACGAAGAAAAAAATACGTTAATTTTTTCATGCTATGTCACATGGGAAGTACACTAGATACCAACAATTTGGAACATATATACTCAATAAACATTGACACTAAATTCCTCTTCCACTCATGGCTACAACTCTCCTTGGTACTTCTTCACACGTCAGGCCCATCTCTATGAGGCATGAACTTTGGCAAGAAACATTTTACGCCATCTCCATAATTCTAGTCTTCTTGAACCAAAATACCTTTATTCGCATTAGCAAAACATAAATGGTTAGCGATATTCAAGCCCTGCCCACGAAAACTCCCCATGACCGGGATCATGTAAGCAGTGAGACCGAAGAGCACAGTGCTGGAATATGATAAAGCTTTTTAGAGGAAACAATCCTATGAGATGCTCCAACGGTCCGAAATTGAAACCGACCACACAAGACTCAAAGACACCACTCTGCAAATACGAAATGCAAGAAATCAACCTGGCAACTTAACTCCAAAGACTGGGAGACGCAGGTAACACGAGAGATTGGGGCGCCCTCTTGAGACTTTCACACTATCATTCACAACATTGCCAAAGAGGAGACCTCAAAATCTTCTTTTACGCACCGATAGAAGACAAAAATTCATGAGCTTGATCTCAGCGACCCCAATATGGACCCACACTCACAGAACTCAACACTGGTTTCGCTTCAAAACTGTAACTGGGGTGTAACCCAATAGTCCGCTAAACGAAACCTGTGACGATGAAGTGATTGGTTATGTAACTTAGCGAATTTCCGCTTCCAGATGATTCTGAAAGGCAGGACTGAGAAGCACAAAGGAGGCAGTTGCGAAGACTGGTTTATTGACGAACATGGTTTTGACAACAAAAGGAAATTGCAATTGAGGTCATAGTCCTCCTTACGAAGATGCTCCGAAGCAGTGCGAAGAATGGGTTCGAGAAGCTGATAAAAAAGCAGAGTCGCAGAGAGAGATCAATTTAGAGCTTGACCAGCCTAATGCGAAGAGTTGGTCTCGTGGGTTTTGAATCAAGATGGAGTGTATATCGAAGACTCACCCGTTGCCCGCACACAAGCCTCCTTTCCTTATGGATCGCCATTGGTTTCGAACCGTGACTAGACCTTCGTCATGACCTTTGTTCCGAAACGGCTTTTCGACAGCCATCTATCAGTGAATGAAAGAGGAGTTGAAGATAGAATTCAGTCATTGAAGAACCGAAATTAAACTCAAATGGTTGTGAGTTGTGATGAGAACTTGGTTTGGGTATTTATGAAGAAGAAGTCAAAGGCAGGCCAAGAACTTTGTGTTAAATATCAGTTGGGTTAGGTGAGAATGTGAGGCCTTTTATGGGGAGGCATTTTTAAACTAGGCTAAAATTTGACGCCGGGAGATGGTGAATTGGAATGGTGCGGAAGTAACCATGCCGAAAAAGACGATCAGGACGAGAAACTTGTACGCGGTTTTGGGGAGTGATGTTGTTCCTGTTCAAAAGAGTGTGGCGAAGTGATAATGGTCGAATCAATGCTTTCAGCTGAATCAAATGTGATGTTTTGAAGAAACAGAACGAGAGAAAGAGAGAGACTTTCTGGAGATGATGGGGGCATTTTAATAAATAGAGAGATTTGAAAGAGTATTCGGGTTCGACCTTCATATCATCGGCATTATTGTTTTTTATTTATAGTAATTTAAATTGGATAAATTTAACACTGACACACCTTACAATCTTGAATATATATTATATAGAAAAATGATTGAGAGGCAAAAATTCCGAAAATGGCTTGGCTCGAATTGTGGCTAGCGTAAAGTGATTTATTTTTTTTATTCTGCCATTTATCCGTGAACGCAAGAGGAAAATACTGAGAGGAAGAGAGCAGAGGTTGAGATGGGAGAGAAAGAGTGTGATATGGAGGAGGGAGAGGGGTCCGCCGAACCATATGTCTCCGATCCGTCGCCATTCGGTTCGCCGCGCTCCGATCACTCACGTACGCCTAACATTATAATCCGAGCCATTGTCCTGCTGCACGCTCATGTCCTCTGCGACAGTCCTCTTTGGTCAAGACAAATTCCAAAACGGCCGTCGCCTGGTTTTTCTTGATACACCTCCACAACAATTCTCTCTATCGCACAACTACAAACCCCACGACCAAAGAAAATCAAAGGCCCAATGAGACCGATACGCGGCCCCTCGAACTCTAAAAACCACACTCAGCCTGATCGCAATTAAGCCCTATACATTATATTAGGGCCCTCCAGTCTAACCTCCTACCCCTCCCCCTCCTCCTCTTCAGTCTTACGTCTCCCCCACCTCCTCCGTCCGTTTCGTTCTCTCTCTTTCTTTCTGCTAAAAGGAAAAAAAAAAAATAAAAAAAAAAAAACATTCACAAACACGCAAACGCACGGTACAAGTTTCGCTGAGATAATATAAAGGAAACCAATTACGGGCTAAGGCGGAGGAATTCGGTCCCTGTACAAATTGTTGTTTAATATATAATTAAAATTCCTTTGAAATATTTGAGAAATTATATTCTATTCTTATAATTAACCAGTTTCATTTTATAAGATTTT
>NW_021033759.1:0-10216 GCF_004153795.1 Camellia sinensis
AGCTAGAATTACTATGTTATGCGCACAACAATAACCAAGTATAGACTAGATTGCCTAATTTGGGAATCAAGCATTTCATATCCGATTTGTTTTTGGAAAATGTTTTGTGAATTTGCTTTACTCGCAAGGTAGCTTAAATAACACGGATCTTCAATGAGCATTATTCCAAACTCAGGTACAATCCAACCATTCACCCACAGCATATCAAGCAACTTAATATCACATAAGCAGCTAGCACTCATGTAATCATGCTATCCATGGGCAACACGTCATACGCATGCAAGGATGCTAAGCATAAATACTTACATCGTACTCCGTGCCTTAAACATAAAAACTCGTTAGCAATCAATGTATTTGATGCCAAGGTCCAATTGTTCAAATCCTAATGCCCACCAATGCATACGGAATGTCACTTAGAGTAGGCGTCAGCTAGTCTACTGAATGACAGTGAAAATGCACAAGCTAGATGTATTTTCAAGTTAGAGTTTGAAACTAGTGCAGTTAGCATGATGCGCCGAGCCCGGGTGCATTGCAATACTGATGAATGAATCGCACGCATGGCATTGCATAAGATATGCTTTAAATTAAACATGACCTATTACGTAAACCATTCAAAGCCAGATAAGTAAAAGGGAGAAAGAAGTGGGGCGTTGGAAGACATGCAACACACGCACCCACACTTAATACCAAGTTCGCCCTCGCTCGGAGGGACCGAAAGATAATACAAATTAACTAACTCGCAAGCTAATTAAATATTACAAATTAAACCTAACTAATTAACAAATTAACTAAGCATAAGAAAAGCAATAAAAGGGGCCTCGGGAAGAGGTTCTAATGCGCGCGGTGCTCGTGGTCTTTTGCTCGAAAGTCCATTGCCATGCGCAAGTTTGTTTCTCTGTTCCCTGCTCTACCACTCTTGAAAACTTCCAAAGTCTCAGGAATTTGCTTTCCCTGGACTGGAGACACCACCGGCTGGAGGGAATTATCATCGGCTGGATTTGGTGGTCATCGGCCACAAATGAAGCTAGTCGGCCACTGATGATTGCCGGTCGCAACTCTGTGCAGTCGTCGGCCAAAAAGTTCTGCAGAATCTGTTTGACAGCAGTAGAGGAACAGGGCTTTGCATGGGCCAATGTAATTTCAAGCAATGTATGCACCAATCCTATTCCCTTATTATGTGATATGACCCAAAGGGACATGGTCCTTGGTTCTCGGACCATCAAATCGCGTATTTCAATGCATTTGATGGCCCAAGAGACCAGTTGTGCATTTTCATGTTCAAATGAAAATTGCAAATCCAATGAGCCACCTAAAGGCCCAACCTCTATCCACTTGACTTTAAGGGCAAGGCATTGCATGTCTCAATGCGATGCAACCTTAAGCCATGTTTAGCTTAATATGCAACAATGGCATAAAAAGAGATGCATACAAACATTGCAATGCACATTAGGTACACAAACTAAGCAACCAAAGCAAACAAAAAGGGGGCCATGCCACAATTATGCAAAACCATTAGAGCATGCAAGATGTAAGCCAATCACGCAACATGCTAGGCAACTTGCACCAATGGGAATGCAAGGCGAATGCAATGCATTTCAAGCATGTAACCATGTGCAGCCAAAGCATACAAACATGGGATGATGTAACACACTTTGAATGGCATGCAAGGGGATGGGCTTACACTAATTTGGACAGCTCCAAGGCTTATGTCCAAAACAGTGACCAAAAGCTTTAAGAAAAATGGGGAACCAAACACACATACACACATGCACATGTAAGGCCTAACGCTTAAGCATCAATAAGGACAAAACTTTTTAAGCACATTAAAAGGGAAATAATCTGGACATTATGCATGCATTTTATAAGCCCTTGAAAATCATTGCTATAAGAGGCTGCCAAAACAACTTAAACAAAACGAAACATTTAGCAGCACAATGGTCCAAGCATTTAAGCAAGTTCCAAAGGGGGGACTTAAACCATAAGCCAAGCCAACCAAGCCTCACAAGGCCAAGAAGGGCTTAAAAACAGGTCCAAGGCAGACCTAGACCATGCAAAGGGAACCTTGCTAGATGGCATCTAAGTGGCTCAAATTCAAAACCATGCACAAAAGGCCAAAACATGAAGATACCACAAAGCTTTCAAGCATTAAAGAGGTGCCAAGCAAGCATACAAAGCATTACAAAGGGACTGAAATTAAGCCATGGAAAATGATCCCAACCACTAAATTCGAAGGCAAGTGATGCATGCAACACACTCATACACTTGAGGCCAACAAACCAAAAATGCCAAAGGGGCTATTCTAATGCATGCCATGGTCGACCAAATGCTAAGGACAGAACCTTAAACATGGCGAAATTAAGCATGAAAGCTTCACAAAAGCTAAGCCTAAAGCATGTAGAACAATGGTTTACAACCTAAGGCATGTAAGGCACCAAATGGCATTACAAGGCATGTATGCCAAGCAGCATGGTTGTACCAAAAACCAACTAAAAAACAGAAGGCCATATTATGACATAATAAGCACAAAAAATCAGCAGGCATTGGTTCAACATGAGCCTAAACATGGCTGCTCCCTCAAGAGGCCAAAAATGGTCCTTTTCAAGGACAACAAGGAGAGGGGGTTGGCCCTCTCCTTTTGGACCTCAATGCCACCATCCTCACCTCTGAAATCCCTCAAGAATTTCAGTGGTGAGGAGGGCCAAAACCACCAAGGTCTCGGAGCATCACTCAAAATGGCATTAAGAATGGAGCCTTACAAGGCTTAAGAGGGGTCAAACAAACCCCAAAGCTTGACAGCAACCTTCTAAACAACTATTTTATAGCGGCCTAAAAATAGAATTTTATTTATACACTAAAACACAAAAATAGTTGAAGGTAGGAAAAAAATACAATGCCAAGAAAGGGGGTAAAAAGAAGCAAGTTTTTCTTGACCCTTGAGAGACCCTCTTCAACAGATGGGCCTCCAGGCAGCTTTTTTTAGGTTGAAACCAGCTTCAAAACCTCCAAAACAACCCCTTTGGCCCTTTAATAACCAAGGAGAAAGTGTAATGGTGGGTGGATGTTTGTGTTGCAAAAGTAGACCAAAACACACTAAACTAACAGGAGAGGAATAATAAGAGATGGAATTAGATACAAATTCCTAAACCCTAATATCAAAGCTCTCTAAAAATATTGTCTAACCTAAATCCAAGAGAGGAAGACTCTCTCTTTAGAGCTCTCTTCTTTGTTAAAGCTTGTCAAATAGCACTTGTCAAGAAGGATATCCCTCCATACACGTGTATGGAGGGGAGCAAAGGTGGGGTGCCAGCTATTATATCTGTACAAAATTATCAAACCAAAGTAAGATGAAACAGTGTCTGGCCATTCAAATTGCCCGCTTTTGGCAAAATAATGACCGGACCGGGTAACAGAAGAGTGCGACCGACAATTTATACATTGCGCGAAGCATAAATCGACTGGCCGGGTGGCCTCAAGCCATGGCCGGTGATGTGTGGGATGCCTCACCAGGCATTCATTTAACCCCTCCAAGGCAAAACACAAGTGCTTGGTGTCAAAACCAGGACCAAGCAATCACCCGGTCGAGTCGACGAGATCCTGAGGGGCAAGGCCGCAATTCGAGACCTCCAAGGTAACTGCAAGACGAACACAAAACCAATTGGTAATCACAAGTGTTCCAACTGGTAACGTCCCAAGCTTGAGGGGTCCAAACTACGATGGTGTCGTCTACCATTGCTAATCAGGAATGGAGTCTTATCCCTTATCTCCTCGACCAAACAGTTTTTAGAAGTCATTCTTCTCCTTCTAAAACTATGAAGACTCCCTGCTATTCCTCCAAACCAACATGCCATATTACAATGTATTTAACCTGTTCAATACAATAATCATCATACACTTATTTGCTGTATTAATTCAAACCGTCATATTCAATGACATATTCAACGTTGATTAGTTTCCCTCGTTTTCCTAATCACACCATACAATGTCTACACAATTAAGGACTTCCTCCACGCGATAGCCCAAGCATTTTATTTCTAAACAGGATAATAAATGCAGACAACGATTTAATATCCACATTCATCATTAGGTTAAGTGATTACTCAATCAACGTACACATCTAATCCCATATTTCTCAATTTATTATCCTACACTCAGTTCACATTTCCAAAATTAATTATACAAATTTAATTTATTATGTAATTAGGGTTTTTCCCCTTTTCTCAATATAACCCTAAGGTTTTGATTTCACCAAATCTCACACAATAATTTCCATTTCCATAATCTTACATACAATGGGTTGTTAACTATTGACACCCCCCTATTTATTAAATTACAAAAACCCTATACTTCCTAAATTTCAAACACCCACACAATCAAATGACTAAAAATCATGACAAAACTCATTAGCATGGAGTGAGAGGATATCACTAACCATTCGAATGAAGAGGCACAGAAGGGATGATGAAATCCAAGTGCTCCAAATCACAAATTTTCAGATAAAACGTAGCCCACAACGCCTCTATTCTTTTTACAAAGACACCTTGGCACAGTATAGAAACACACGTAAAATAGATGAACCTAGAAAGAATGTGTATTAGAGTGGAGAGAAAGGAACTGGATCTAAGGTTTTGAAAACAAAAGAGGATAAAAAGTGAAGTGTTTCCCACTGCTGTCTACTGATATACACAGCCGGGGCGCGCGGGGGAGCCGTCGAGCGAAGGTGCGTCGCTCGAGCGACCAGACAACAAAAAAACCTCGCTCAACCAACAATTTGAAGCTTAGGTCTGTCACCAGAAGACGCTTGAGAAGACAAGCTCGCTCAGCGCAAGACACCAAAACTCAGACTCGCTCGCTCGAGCGAAGAATTTGCAATCTCGGTCCAAAACTGGACGCGCCGCAAGTCGAGCGAAGGATTCTCGTCGAGCCACGGCACAAAACTAACTTCCGCTCGAGCGAAGGAACCTTGTCGACAGCAAAGGAACTAAAAACAAAGAGCTCACTCGAGCGACAAAGGTCTCGCTCGAAGCGAACCAAAATTCTGGACAGCACATTTGCTCTCAATCACACCCACCTGTACAATCTGCCAGAGCATCCTATAGATCAAATACAAAGTTTTGAGGACGGAAACAGATATACTATATTATCAATCCACGTAATTAGTCCGAACTACAATAGTCAGATGAGGTAATCGGGGTCGCTATAACCTCCCCCCTAAAAGATTTCGTCCCCAATATTATTACGAGTTTCGAAAAACAGTTTTCTCATTCACAACATTATTTATCCATCCAACATTTCACAACCTGACCTCATACTCCTATCCCATCTCGTATATCAGATGGCATTTACAATATATTATTCCAACATGCCTTAATCAACATGAATCTTTTTCAATTTCAACAATGTTTCATGTACATGCGTTACAATTCTAACATATCAATGCCATAATATTTTTGCATTTCTACAACACATTTAACATCACATGTGTAAAAATAACTTCCATTTTCAAGCAGTATACAATATACCTCTACCGAAACATATAACATGTTTTTACAACTAGACCATTACAGCTCTTTCAAGTTTATCATACACAAAATTCCCAGATACATGGTTTTACATTAACAACAAGTCTGGATATTTTCTCATAGGACTCTTAACTTACGTTCCCAAGTGGCTTCTCCACTCCATGATGTTTCACAAAACTTTACTAGGGGAATGCTCCTTACTCGCAAGACTTGATCGCTGGGCCTATCTCCAAGACCCGAACCGTGTCTCTCCTCTCAGTTATTGAGGACATCTCGCTCACCCTACTAAGTCACGAGTTCAACTCATTTAAGCGATGGTACCGGTTCTCGTACTTTCGAAGCATACTAACATGAAACACGTCATGCCTCTGAACCAACTGGCAGTAAGCTAAACGTAGCACACCTCGCATCCTCTCAAGATCTCGAAAGGGCCAATAAAACCGAGGGGATAAACTCCATCTTTACAAACCTCATCAATCCCAGCCTAGGTGATATTTTTCAGAAAACATGATCACCCACCTCAAACACCAAAGGCCTCCGTCTACGGTCGGCATAACTCTTTGACGACTCTGGGCTGTAACAAGCGCCCTTAGGATTAGCTCCAACTTTTTCCGTCATTTCCCTCAACAAACTCCGGGCCACAAATGCACATACCCACCTCGGACCAAAACAAATAGACCTTATCAGTCGGCCATACAAGGCCTCGAACGGTGCCACGATACTCGATGAACTGTGTTGTAGGCAAACTCCCACCAAGGGCAAGTGCCTCTCCCACGATCCACTAAATTCAAGGACACAACCTCGAAGGCATATCCTCAAGGATCTGAATAGTACGCTCAAACTGCCCGTCAGTCTGAGGTATGGTTAAGCGCGTACTAAAGTCAACCTAGAAAAATAATGCCCAATAGGACACTCTGCAAACCCTGCCACAACCAGCAGTAAAACGCCCGGGATCTCATCTGAGGACGATCGACACTGGGAACCCGTGCACCTCACTCATGTCCCGAAATTTAACAAGTCGGCAAGATGACTCTATCCGAATCTCTCCGCGCATTAGGGAATAAAGTACGCCGAATTAGTCAACCGTCTACAACCACCCAATAGCATCACTACCCGCTGAGTCCTTGGAAGACCTACAACAAAGTCCATAGTGACAAGCTCCCACTTCCACTCGGCAATAGACAAGGGTTGTAACAAACCCGCTGGCCTCTGATGCTTGGCCTTCACTTGCTGACAGGTAGGGCACTTCGATACGAAAACTGCCACATCCTTCTTCATACCCCGCCACCAAAACTGGCGACCCAAATCATGATACATCTTAGTGCCTCCCGAATACACCGCAAGGCGTGAATGGTGAAACTCTCGGAGTACCTCCTCTCAGCAAGACTCCGGCACAAACAAACGATCTCGATATCTCACACTCAGGTCGGGATACGCAGTCAAAACCTTCTCAGTCTTCCTACTAGAGATCTTCTCTCGGAGGGATTCTACCTCAATGTCACCTCTCTGTGCCTCTAACACTCGACTCACCAGTGTAGGCTGCGCAACTACAGAAAACAAGGCCGCAGCCTCAACAGATTTGCCCAGAAGCAAATCAAACTCACCAAGTGCACCCAACATCTCCTACTGCCGGATGGCTATACAAGCTACATCACTAATGGATTTCCTGCTAAGGGCATCGGCCACAACATTGGCCTTTCCCGGGTGATAGTACAACTCGAAGTCGTAATCCTCAATAAACTTCATCCACTCCCTCTGCCTCAAATTTAAGTCCTTCTGTGTAAACAGATGTTTCAGACTCTTATGATCCGAGAACACCTTGAATCTCTCACCATAAAGGTAGTGCCTCCAAATCTTCAAGGCAAAAATCACAGCTGCTAACTCTAGGTCATGCGTAGGGTAATTCCTCTCGTGTATTTTCAACTGCCGCGAGCCATAGGCTACGACTTTCCCCTCTTGCATCAACACACAACCCAAACCCTCTCGTGAAGCATCACAATACACCGCATAGCCCAAATCTCTCTCCAGAATAATCAAAATCGGAGCGGTGGTAAGTCTAACTTTCAACTCTTGGAACGACTTTTCACAAGTCTCACTCCATATAAACTTGATCCCTTTTCGCGTCAACCTAGTCAACGGCGAAGCTAGTTTGGAGAAATCCTTCACAAACCGGCGGTAATACCCAGCTAATCCCAGAAAACTGCGGATCTCAAAAACACTCTTAGGCTGTACCCAATCTTGCACTGCCTCAATCTTGGATGTATCAATAAACACTTTTTCCCCGGAGACTACATGGCCTAAGAACTTAACTTCTCTTAGCCAGAACTCACACTTCCCAAACTTAGCATACAGCTTATGGGCTCTAAGCAACTCAAGCACCACTCTCAAGTGTTCCTCGTGCTCCTCCTCCGAAGGTGAATAAATTAGAGTGTCGTCCATGAAAATGACTACAAAACGATCCAAGAATTCCCGAAATATCCGGTTCATCAAGTCCATAAACACTACCGGTGCATTGGTATGCCCAAAAGGCATCACCAGAAACTCGTAGTGGCCATACCGCGTACGGAATGTCGTCTTCGGAATATCTTCCTCCTTGACCCTCAACTGATGGTAACCCGATCTCAAGTCTATCTTAAAGAAACAACGGGACCCTTTCAACTGGTCAAACAAATCATCTATATGGGGCATAGGGTATTTATTCTTAACTGTAGCCCGATTCAACTTCCGGTAATCGATGCAAAGTCTCAAGGCACCATCTTTCTTTTTAGCAAAGAGGGCTGGTGCTCCCCACGGCGAAACACTAGGGCGAACAAAGCCCTTATCTAGCAATTCCTTGAGCTGAATCTTCAACTCACTCAACTCGGCTGGGGCAAAACGATAAAGTGCCATAGAAATCGGCGTCGTGCCGGGCACTAAATCAATAGAAAACTCCACCTTTTGATGTGGTGGCAAACTAACCAGATCCTCGGGAAAGACGTCCAAGTACTCACAAACCACTCCGGGTAACTCTATCTGGATCTCATCATACTCACTACTCATAAAGCTAGCGAGAAGACCACTAAGCTCACTCCCCCCTCGCGGATCATACACCGGTGGCAAAACACTACCTACCCGATCCCCCAAGAAATGGAAACAATCCCCGCTCAAGGTACATACAGTGACCCTCTGGCGGTAGCAATCAATAACAGCCCGGTATGACAATAACCAGTCCATACCCAAAATCACATCAAAACCCAACATAGCCATAACTATAAAAGAAAATGGAAGTCGGCAGTCGGCGACCTCTATATCACAGCCCCGACACCCTTGTTTTAAAATCAACTCACCCCCAACAGGTGATACAACACAAATAGAAGATGCTAACTATGCCAACTCCAATCCCAAAACATATGCAAATGCAGCAAATATAAAGGAATGGGATGCACCCGTATCAATCAACACATTGACAACCGAGTTGCAAAACAAAAAGGTACCTCTCACAACAGATGGAGCCAGTACAAGATCCTGCACGGTAACAGCATACACGCACCCTGAAGGTTTCTGGTCTACCTGCTCACCTCTAGGAGCATAAGACTGCTGCACAGACTGGGACGATGAAGCTTCCTGATTGGCCCTCGAGGCCTGAACTGACTGTGCGGGCTGAAAACTCTGCGTCTGCCTCGAACCAGACGCACCAGATGTGCCACTTAACTGCAGGCAAAACCTTTTCAAGTGCCCCGCCTGACCACACTGGTAACAAGAGAGTGGCTGACCTCTGCCCTGACTCTGGCCCTGAAGTCGAGCTGAAGATGAAGCTGCTCTCTGCCCTCCTCCCTTCTGCGGGCAAGCTAGAGACTTGTCGCCCAGCTGACCACATTTGAAACAGGTAATGTCTCCCTGACTGCCTCTCCCAGAACCTGCACTTGGCACTGGAAAGGTAGATCTCATAAAAGCTCCATGGGGCTGCTGAGGGTTAGAAACCCTCTACCTCCTACCATCCCCCTGGCCATCCTGACTCCTCTTGGAGCCCCTCATCCTCTCCTCCTCCTCACGCATGATAATCTCCATATGAGCTGCAGCATCCATAAGACACCCATACTCCCGGATCATGGACCCCACAACTCTAGTCTTGAGCCCGTGCCTTAACTTCTTCTCAAATTCCAGACAACGGTGTTCCTCAGACGCCACTAACTCAGGAGCAAACCTCGACAAGCTAGTAAATGCGGCCTCAAACTCAGCCACAGGCATACTCAGCTAATTGAGCTGACAAAACTGATCCCTCAACTTCTCTCTAACAGCTGGAGACAAAAACTTCTCCTGGAAAGCAACTACAAAGGCTTTCCAAGTGCCACCAATACGGCCCCGCACAAACTTCCACCACTGACCCGCGTCCCCCTTCAGCTGGAAAGACGCCAAGGTCACCTTCAAAGCCCCGTCTTCGATGCCAAGCATCTCAAACGTCTTCGTCATCTGCTCAAGCCACTCATCAGTCTTAAGTGGCTCTTTCGAATCCAGACGGAAAAAGCTCCCTCTTTCAGAGACAGGAAGCCCTGCCTCGGTACTAAACATTGGCCTGCGACTTGGATTTGTCGCTCTGAGAATGTCATGCTTCCTCACCGGTCCTGAGCATCTCGCGGGGCTAAGGCGGCCCTCGCCCAAATGGCTGACTGCAGCGCTACTGGCTCGGCCACATTGCGCGCGGACCGAACACCTCCTTG
>NW_021033762.1:0-10415 GCF_004153795.1 Camellia sinensis
ACAGCACCTCGGCTCAGACACTAACAACACGCAGTTGCAATCATAAACTGGAGAACTGTACCTAACACTATTTCTTCCCCTAAAACTGATACCTAAACTTGCAACTAATACATACATTCCTGTAGAGTTTCACTCTAAAAGCACATACCAGTTAAATGAGAGCCAAAACACCCCTACGATGGGGGTAGGGTTACCCTACCCTAGTTTCGTCAGGAACTAGGGTTAGCAATTCAAGCAAAGTGTTTCATAAAATCCTGAATTCGAGTAAGCAACCTGTCTTAGTTTGGAACAGTCTCTACGGCTTTTGATATGCAACTAGGTCGATTAGTAAAAAAGGGAACCTCAGCAAGACTACCTAATATACCTCTCACACCTAACACTGATAAGTGAAAGGAGGATCAAACGGTACAGTGGTAGTCCAGATCCAAGGGTCGTGTTCCCATCGTGGTAGAGCCCACAACCGGTCAGCCTTATGGCAAGCTTTTCCAAGCAAGCCTCTGACAAACCATTCAGGAATAGAAGATGGCAAACACTGTGACTTAGGCACACCAATGCAAATGCAAATGCAAAGAAACACATAAGTGTAGATGAAAAAAGTCATATCATGAGTTCGAGTCAAGTTCTCTAAGTCCCCAGCAGAGTCGCTAGAAACTGTAGCTCGACTTTTTCGTGTCCCCATTCAGAAGCTCGAAAGAAATCCCTACAGTTCGGACTCCCGTAGTTCTAAATCTAATCTCACAAGTGCAATGTGAAACTGATAAACACCAAAGAGTTCAAATTCGGAAAATCATTTTGGAAAATTGATTTTGAATCAAAAAGTGCCAAAATTGGACTGTTTTGCTAGAGACAGAGTCGCCACCTAAATATTTTACTTTTGGAGAAATTTAGGAAACCCCTGACTCGTGCCAAAGGCCACATGTTCATCATCACCAAAGTTTTCTTGGCTAGGGAACTTAGGTACGAGAGAGGAAGGTCATGAATTGAGCACCCCTACTCGCCCGATCAAAGATCGACCTCTACTAATCATGATATGATTTTTTTATAAACATTATGTGTTCTTGTTTCGATTATTAAGCTGGCATTACATTGTGATGCGCACAAGCAAGTATAGACTAGTTTGCTCAATTTGGAACAATTCAACTCATGTTTGTTTGTGAAAATGGTTTGAATTTGTCACCTCAAGTGAGCTTAAAGTTTATGGATTTGCCACCAAACATAGTGGGCTTAAAACCGTAAATTTGCCACTAGATATAGTGGGCTTAAAACATACATTCGTTGAATCATTCCAATTCAAACAACAAGCCATCATTCATAGGCATTCAAGCAATTTAGCAAGTAAGCATTTAGCCTCATGGCAAACATGCTAATCATGGCAACATTCACATTCATGCGAGTATGCTAAAGCATAAAATTTCACCTAGTACTCCAAGCCAAGATAAATATGAGTTAGAAAAATATGCATGATTCCTAACTATACAAGATGCCTAATGCAACACATGCAGTATGCAATTAATAGGCTTGGCTACTAATGTGGCAAATGGATCGATTTGATAACATGCGGTTAAACACGTATTCAAAGAAGGTATTGAAATGACAATGTAGTTTGAATGATACACCGAACATCGGTGCATACAAGACAAGATGAATGTATGCAAGCAGAAGGTATGCTAATTGAAACGTGACCCTAATTTAACCATCAAAAGCGATTAAATAAAAGAGAGAAAGATGTGGGGTTGGAAGACTTGCACATTATTACATTTTGCTCTCACGAAGAAGAGTCTGAATGAATAAAGCTAAGCTAACTAGTAACTAATTAGGGCTAAGCTAATTAAGCTAATTAGACTAATTATTACAAACCAAATGAATAACTAGCTAGACTAATTAACTAATTATTACAACACTTCAATGATTTAACTAGTAAACTAACTAATTAATTTACAGCACAAATGTATGTAAACTAAGCAATTAAACTACGCTGCCATTGCTCCGCCTCGGGAAGTGGAAGATGCACATGCTCGGTTCTCGCCCGAAAAGACCCCCGTTTTGCTTTCGGAAGCCTATGTTTGCAGAGTTGAACATTTCCAGAACCTTTCTGCTCCACCTTACCAAAATTCTGCTAAAGTTTACATCAGTGGCCTGCCGGCCATCTGCCGACCAAAAAGGTGGTCTGCCGGCCATTTATGGTGCACTGCTGGCCATGGATGGTGGCCTGCTGGCCACTGATGCACTGGATCACTATGCTGCAACAGAGCACAAACAGAGCAGAAATAGGGTTTTTCCAAGGATTTTTTGCACAATTCACCCCTCATTTTCATGGACAAATCCAAGGAATTGTGAACTTAAATCACAAACCACCAATCTAAGCAATTTCATTGCATGATGGCTTGTGCTTCAAGGTGTGCAAGCTTAATGAATGCAAAATAAGACACTTAAGAACCATCACCCTATCATATATGATCAAGGGCAATGGAGACCAAAGAAACTTGAGACATTTCATCACTTTGAGTATGAAATGTCCCAATTTTCCTTGTGTTCAATTAACGTCTGATTGAACACATAACACACAAGTTATTATCTTGCTCAATTTTAGTCCCAAGTTATTAGTTACTCATTTTAACTTACCAACCATTACTTAATCCAATTAAGTCCAAAAGGTGAGTTAGAGTCCTTTAATGGAAAGAAGGCTCAAAACACAAGTTGTTTTGGGTATGAAAGAAGTCTCATACTGTTGGTAATGAACCCCCAAAGGGATTAAACCATTAAGTATGAAACCTCAATTCCACACTTAGGCAAACAAATGACTTGAAGTAACTTTCAAAGCAAAAGAAAAAACCAAGAAAGAAGGGAGATTGCAGAGGTGATTAGTGTTGAAATGAAGTGCAAAACAACACCCAAGCATGCAATAAACTCAAACAAAAGGTGCCTAATGGCCTAAAGCACCAAACTTGTGAGGACTATTACATTACAACCATGCAAAACAAGACTCAACTGACCCAAACCACCCAAAATAGAGCTAAAGCAGTCTAAAGTAGAGGCAAAAACATGCTGGAACAAAGTTACAAAAAGCTAGAAAATCATGCCAACACTTGGAGTTAACTAGGCTAGCAAACAAGACACAAGGAGGGGAGGCTAACCCCTCCAATTTTGGACTTCAAAACAAGTTTTTTGTCCCTAAAAATACTCTGAAATTCAGTGGTTAAAGGCCCAAAAAAAGATGGTTTGAAAATGGTAAACAAAGGTGGAGAAGTCTTACAAACAAGGTACAAAGAAGGGTGAACCACCCCCTACATTAAAATGGCTTCAAACCATAAATTTTAGCCCATTTTGACAGAGTTTTTATAGCTCAAGAATGGCCCCAAAACAGTGGGAAAAGATGGAGAAACAAGTGTACTAAAACAAATTAAAAGATTAGTGCTATACCTCTGGAAGCCAAACACCACTTTAGGCACAAATGCAAGCCAAAACCATTTTCAAGAGCTCAATCAAGACCTTAAAGGACCTCAGCTCAAAGGTGATCACTTTAGGTTAAGGGTTGATATGCAAAAGTATAGTGTATTTAACAGCTAAGCACAAAATTTCAAGAGAGAGAAATGTAGAGAGAGAGAGAGAGAGAGAGAGAGAGAGAGAGAGAGAATTTTGAGTCTTAAATCTTCCAACCTTAAAACATGAGAGAGGGACTCCCTATATATACAAAACATGAATTGTATACAAGGACATCCAGCCCTCCACGTATGGACAGATGCAAGCATCTGTGCAACCAGCTGGCATAGTTGGCACAAAATATCTGCAGAAAACACTGGTGACCGGCCGGCCATCAGTGATGGTCAGCAAGGCATATCAATGGCCGACAAACTAGAAGCTCTGGCCAGCAGCCTTCATAGATGGCCGGTAGGCCACCAAAAATTACAGGGAAGAAAGACCAAGACATGGTCCAAAAAAGAGACAAAATGGATGCAGGGTTGGAAAGGCTCAAACCTGTGGCGTTCCGCCAGGGACTTCGAGCGCTTGGCGAGGAATCAGACTCGTCATCAGATGCACCTGCAAGAACATCCAAGTCTTGAAGGGCCGTCAAAAATGGGGTGTTTACACATAGCTCTTGCATACCAAAGTGGAATACATGGGCGACTGGATCCCAACAACAAACTGTCGCCTGGAGGAAAGGAAGATGGAGCGAGGACCAACTTAAAGGAAAAAGAGCATTTAGGCCAAAACCCACGAAATTCATTTTATCGATGCTATCCAAAAAGGCTATCCAATCCCAAAGCCTAGCTATAGTTGGAGCATCTATTTTTAGAAGAAATTCCTTAGCTTTTCCACTTTTAGACAAATAAGCAGTCGTGAGCCACCTTTTAAAGAGATAAGGTTGGATGAGTGCTTGACAACTATATCTCACTATCTGACCAGAACCTTCGACCAACTGGCCACATTTGGCTCTGCAGGACAAATTTATAGCCGACGTACTTCCAAAATTGTAGAAATAGTGTGGTCTTGTAGTCTAGCTTATAGATTTTGTTTCAGGTCTTGTTTTGAGTCTCTTCCATCCCAATAGGAGTAAATATGTGTGTTTAGGTTGTTTTTGCTGTGTTATGCATTTATCGAGTTGTATTTTGTATTTCGGTTAGTCATAGGCTTAACATCATATTCAAAACTTGTCCAAATACAACCATTCTCAATTTTAATTTCAAAATAAAAACTATTATGTGCGCGAGTATGGTGCCATGCATATAACGATTCTGGTTTAGACTCAACCCATTTATTGATTTAGATCCGAGAACTCGTGTATTTAACTGTTGTTCAAATCGTTTCCATCTTGTTGTTTATTGAGTTTGGCTTTTGGGAGTTTTGGTTGTGTTTAGAACAGGTTAGGAAGTTAGTTTCTCAAAGTGTTGCTGCCCAAAATTTTCCTTGTCCGCTCGACCGACCATTTCTACACTCGAGCAGTCTTTTACAATCTATAAAACTACTGAGAGTTTGATATCTGTGCTTGAACGACTCTTTTTATGCTCGAGTAAACTTTTACAAATCCAAACTATTAAGAGGGGGTCATTGTGCGCTCGAGCAGTGGTTTTGGTCGCTCGAGCAGTGTCACTTACCATGTCTATTCGCTCAAGCAGTGTTTTGATCGCTTGAGCAGTCTGTGCGTATATCAATCCGAGAGATAGCCTTTTTGGATCACTTTTTCATCTCTTTCTCTCTCTAAAAATTTCAAAACCCTAGATAGTTCTTGAGCTTTTGCTCCAAATACTCTCAATCTGTGCACTTCCTTACCCTCGTCCTTTGGACTGAAAGATAGAGCACATCGATGGCTTCATTCTAATCGGAGAAATTAGTGTTTTTGGCTTCGTTGAGTTCGACTTCTTGTTTCCTTTGTTCTTTTCCCTTGAGGTAGGGATTTCTTTGACTTTTTTTTCATAATTTTTAACTTAGTTATTTGTCTTTTTAAAAGGGTTATGTGTTTGGAAAATTTTGGTAAAACCTAGGGTTTGGGTTGAAATCAAAGAGGGGTCTTCCAAATTGATTACTGAAAATGGTTGTGGATGAATTGTGTTGAAATGGTGAAAAGCTTTTCCCAAAATTGATTTTGGAAAGAAAATGGGGTTTTGGCCCAAAATTTGGATATTTGAAAATTTGAAAAGTTGAATGGAAAATGATGTTGGATATTGTGAAATTGGAATAATAATTATGTTAATGATGATGGTGGAGTTAGATATGTATTATCACTTCGATTGGAAATTATGAAAATGTATCTTTTGATTGGAATTTATCCATTGAATGGAAATATTTGCTATGGGCTATCGGTGGAGGATAGCCTTGATTGTTGTAGACATTGCATAAGTATTAGGTTGAATTGAAACTAATTTCTCATACATTGTGCATTGTGCCTCATCTTACATTGAACATTGTAAATGTATTTGTTTTTTAGAAAAATTGGTAAATACCGTGGTGAATCTGGTTAAGGGGTGTGATTGTGGTTTTAATATGTTGGCCTGTGTGTCCTTGGTGAAAGTCCAAAAACCCGCGTAGTTAGGTGCCGATCATTTCAGTTAGTACCAGTAACATGGCTTTGGTAGTGCTTGTATAGCCTACTTGCAGACACGTACCTAGAGATTCCCAGTGTATTGTATCCACTACCCAATTTTCTGTATAAAATGTTTATTTTCATGAATGGATATCTATACCAACCTGGCATTACATAGTTTTGAGATGGAAAAACGAGAAATGTTTGGAAAATGGCATGCATTGTTCATTCACCTCATAATTTTGCTAAGATTTATATACTGTGTTAGAGTATTTCTACTGGGCTTGGGTTCACCCTATGTGGAAGCAACTTTCAGGTGTTGATGATATGCCTCCGCCAAGGAAATAGCTTTGGAGGACTCAGAGCATAAGGCTTCTTTTTGGTTTCTTGATGTAATTATTTTATTCAAGTCTCGGGCTTTACTTGTATTGAGTTTAAACTCATTTTTTTATAACCAAGCATCGTCTTGGAAAGTTGTAAGCCATTAGGGCATCTCTTTATGTGATTTTAATTACCTTTCTACTCCTATATCAATGTCATATGCCATAGATTTAGAATCCAGGATTTATGAATATATATTGCATATGTCACCTATTGTAATGTTCAAAGATGAAAAATGAAGATATCAGGTTTATTGATCAATTGACTTATTGTTATAAAAAAAAAAAAAAAAAAAAAAAAAAAAAACAAGTTGGGTTTTAATGTTAATTATTGAGCGTTGCAAGTTTAGTATCAAAGCTACTGGTAAGAAATATTTTGGAATCGTTGGATGTGGTTTTTTACCACTATGAGTTCTCTTGCTAGATGACATTAAAAAACAAAAGTTTTTAAACTTGGTATGCTATGTCATAACATGCTTTTGTGACTATATGGGTAGAGATTTAATTCTTAGATATAGTTGGGTCTACAAAGTTTCTAGAAGTCCTGTTAGAAAGAGCACTTGATCACTGCTATTTCTAGCTGGAACTTTGCAATGTCGTGGATGAATCAACAAGTCTAGAAAAGGAAATTCGTTTGTGTTTTATGTGGTTATATGCTTAAGTGGAGTGAATTATTTGTTGTCCACCACATTAGGACATGAATGTGGAATTAGTTTCAGCAATTTCTAAGTGTGCTAATCTGTTTGCTACCTTTATCAGGATGTCAGGATGTGGACGTAGTGGTGGTAGGCTTGGTATGGCCTAGGGGGCCAAGAGGTGCCTTTACCGGAATGTATTCCGGTGCAAGATGAAAGAAGTTTGGGTCAGGACCGACATGGCCAAGCAGCAGCCAACAAGCCATAGCGCTTTGGCCTAGGATCTTCTCCAATTGAATCGATCATTAAAGAGAGAGGAAAGAGACCGCACAGGCCATATTTGGCGTGGTCGTAGATGATAGATTAGATATAATGCGCTCGCTGCGCTCTCGCGCAGATCTATAGGGGCAGCTGTAAGGCTTAGAACGAGAGAGATCCTGTTAGATTGACTGCAGACTCATAACGGCTATTATATCCACGCGCTAGTCGCTTGCACTAGGCCTACAAAGCCTACCTTACCACTGACGTCCACATCTTGACATCCTATAAAGGTAAGCACAACAGATTAGCACACTTAGAAATGTGCTGAAACTAATTCACTCATGTCCTAATGATGGTGGACAACAAATAATTCACTCCACTTAAGCAGTATAAACCACATAAACACAACGAATTTCCTTCTAATATGTGATCATTCCAACGACATTGCCAAAGTTCCAGCTAGAAATACAGTGATCAAGTGCTCTTCTAACAGGACTTCTAGAAGCTTGTAGACCCAATTATATCTAAGAAATTAAATCTCATACCCATATAGTCACATAAGCATGTTATGACATAGCATATCAAGTTTACTTTTAATGTCATCTAGCAAGAGAACTATAGGTGGTAAAACACATCCAACGATCCCAAAATATTCTTACCAGGTAGCTTTGATACTAATCTTGCAACGCTCAATAATTAAACATTAAACCCAACTCGTAACAATAAGTCAATTGATCAATAACCTGATATCTTTCATTCATTTCATCTTTGAACATTACAATAGGTGACATATGCAATATATATTCATAAATCCTGGATTCTAAATCTATGCATATGACATTGAATATAGGAGTAGAAAGGTAATTAAAATCACATAAAGAGATGCCCTAATGGCTTACAACTTTCCAAGACGATGCTTGGTTATAACAAATGAGTTTAAACTCAATACAAGTAAAGCCCGAGACTTGAATAAAATATTACATCAAGAACCAAAAAGAAGCCTTATGCTCTGAGTCCTCCAAAGCTATTTCCTTGCGGAGGCATATCATCAACACCTGAAAGTTGCTTTTCACATAGGGTGAACCCAAGCCCAGTAGAAAACTCTAACACAGTATATAAATCTTAGCAAAATTATGAGGTGAATGAACATGCATGCCATTTTCAAACATTTCTCGTTTTTCCATCTCAAAACTATGCTAATGCCAGGTTGTATAGATATCCATTCATGAAAATAAACTATTTTATACAGAAAATTGGGTAGTGGATACAATACATCTGGGAATCTCTAGGTACGTGTCTGCAAGTAGGCTATACTAGCACTACCAAAGCCATGTTACTGGTACTAACTGAAATGATCGGCACTAACTACGCGGGTTTTGGACTTTCCACCAAGGACACCAGGCCAACATATTTAAAACCAACACACACCCTTAACCAGATTCACCACGGTATTCTACCAAATTTTCTAAAAACAAATACATTTACAATGTTCAATGTAAGATGAGCACAATGCACAATGTATGAGAAATTAGTTTCAATTCAACCTAATACTTATGCAATGTCTACAACAATCAAGGCTATCCTCCACCGAATAGCCCAAGCAAATATTTCCATTCAATGGATAAATTCCAATCAAAAGATACATTTTCATAATTTCCAATCGGAAGTGATAATAATATCTAACTCCACCATCATCACATAATATTATTCCAATTTCAAAATATCCAACATCATTTTCCATTCAAACTTTTCAAAATTTTCAAATTATCCAAATTTTGGGCAAAACCTCATTTTCTTTCCAAAATCAATTTTGGGAAAAGCTTTTCACCATTTCAACACAATTCATCCACAACCATTTCAGTATCAATTTGAAGACCCCTCTTTGATTTCAACCCAAACCCTAGGTTTTACCAAAATTTTTCCAACACACATAACCCTTTTAAAAAGACAAATAACTAAGTTAAAAATCTATGAAAAAAAAGTCAAAGAATCCCTACCTCAAGGGAAAGAAACAAAGGACACACAGAGTCGACTCAATCGAAAGCCAAAAACACTAATTTCTCCGATTAAGAATGGAAGAATCGATGTGCTCTATCTTTCAGTCCAAGAGAGAACGAGGGTGAGGAAGTGCACAAGATGAGAGTATTTGGAGCAAAAGCTCAGAAACTATCTAGGTTTTTGAAATTTTAGAGAGAGGAAGAGATGAAAAAATGATCCAAAAAGGCTATCTCTCGGATTGATATACGCACAGACTGCTCAAGCATCAAAAATGCTTGAGCGAACAGACATGGTAAGTGACACTGCTCGAGCGACCAAACCACTGCTTCGAGCGCACAATGACCCCCTGTTAATAGTTTGGATTTGTAAAAGTTTACTCGAGCATAAAAAGAGTCGTTCGAAGCACAGATATCAAACTCTCAGTAGTTTTATAGATTGTAAAAGACTGCTCGAGTGTAGAAATGTCGGTCGAGCGGACAAGAATTTTGGGCAGCAACACTTTGAGAAACTAACTTCCATAACCTGTTCTAAAACACAACGAAAAATCCCAAAAGCCAAACTCAATAAACAACAAGATGGAAATCGATTTGAACAACGTTTAATACACGAGTTCTCGATCTAAACAATAATGGGTTGGTCCTAACAGAATCGTTATATGCATGGCACCATACTCGCCACATAATAGTTTTTATTTTGAAATTAAAATTGAGAATGGTTGTATTTGGACAAAGTTTGACATATGATGTTAAGCCTATGACTAACCAAATACAAAATACAACTCGATAATGCATAACACAGCAAAAACAACCTAAACACAATTTACTCCTATTGGGATGGAAGAGACTCAAAACAAGACCTGAAACAAAATCTATAAGCTAGACTACAAGACCACACTATTTCTACAATTTTGGAAGTACGTCGGCTATAAATTTGTCCTGCAGAGCCAAATGTGGCCAGTGGTCGAAAGGTTCGGTCAGATAGTGGATATAGTTGTCAAGCACTCATCCAACCTTATCTCTTTAAAAGGTGGCTCCGGGACTGCTTATTTTGCTAAAGTGGAAAAACTAAGGAATTTCTTCTAAAAATAGATGCTCAACTTAGCTAGGCTTTGGGATTGGATAA
>NW_021033763.1:0-18185 GCF_004153795.1 Camellia sinensis
TGACTCAACAAATGTAAGAGCATCTCCAATGCACTAGGCAATAATACTTGTTAGTTAAAATGCCTAGTGTGATTCATTTTTTCAATTCCAATGCACTAGGCATATGATTAGGCATTGTGGCTCAACTCATATTCACTAGCTACATGTAGCTAGCCTTCAACGCTAGGCAAAATGATTCAATCATTAGGATCATTTCCCTCCATCTTTTGTTGTTGATGGGGCATTCTATAAAATTAATAACATTTGGATAAATAGCTAAAATAAAGAGCATGGTTGGGTATAAACATTAAAATAGTTGATAGGCAAAATAAAATATATACTTTATAGTAATATTTAGATATGTAAAATGCCTACTACCGTTGGAGATGCTCTAATTAGCAGTTTTGATTAGTCAAAAACATTAAAAAAAATTAATATTTTATTATTTTAAAGTTACTTCTGTTGAGTTTATAAAAGATAATTTAAAATAAAAATAATATCGGAATAACATTGATAAAAAAAAGAGAATTTGTTAGAATATATATTGAAAAAATGTATAACTAAATAGAAAAAATTAATTTTTGAACTAAAACATAATAAAATTTTTAAATAATTTAATAAAAATGCTCTAAAATAGAAAAATTAATTTTTCAGGGTTGTTTGGATGACCTAATTAAATAATATTTTTTATCTTTTTACAAAAAGATATGCAAAAAAATAGAGAGTTTGATGTTGATAAAAAAAATAAAAGATAAAAACTAAATTATATTGATATTGTCCAAACTTGACTAAAATATAACAAAATTTTAAATAATTGATGGAGAAGCTCCTACACATTATGTTAAATATAAGTGTCAAAAGGGTAGAAAAGTAATTTTAAATGATGCAACAAATAAATAGCATTCAGACATCAATTAGGGTTTAGCTCAAATGAATGAATGCAGGCTACCAGCAGAGAGATGGGATTTTGAGGGGTTGCCCCCTCTTGCAACACAGTAGATGATCAGATCAAAGACCATCGGAGCCGATGATTTCACCTCCCAAATCAACAGCCCTCCTCTCACTCACTCACTCTCTCTCTTTTTGTCTGTGTGTGTGTGTTGCGAGTGGAAGTTTGGATCGTCTCCATCTTCTTCTCGCAGGAAATTCTATTTAAACCACAAACCCTTTCCCTTTACATTTTCAAATCCCTCCGTAAATACCCAACCAAAACAGCATAAAGAAATGAAAGAAGAAAAAGAAATGTTTTGACAGTCCTCCGGTAGGGTTGGAGGCTGTTGATTGCAGCACAAAAAACTCAACCCTCCGGAAGCGCTGTCTTCGGCGAATCAATCAGAGGCTATGACGATGTACTGTATTTTCTTCTGAGCACATGAGTCGGGCACTGAGAACCCGACCCGTTTATTGGCGGGGCAACTCGGAGGCTCTGTGAGAAATAAAGAGAGAGATAGATGGGTTACCATTTGTTTCTTTCTCCCACGGGCAATTGTGTTGCAGCCATTGGCTTTTTCGGATTCTCACCTGTCATTCATAGATCTGAGCCTCAACTTTTTTTTTTTTTTTCACGATCCTGTGTTTGTGTCTGGTTGGGATTTAAAAATGTGTTTGCGTTTGTTGGGATTTAAAATGAATTTAGAAAGAGAAAATGAAAATATTTCTAAAATTAAGTGAAATTAATAAAAGATTTGTGAATTAGATAAAAATTTATATTTCATGTATTTTTCTTATTTTTTATTTTTTTAAAATTTTTCAATCAAATAAAACGTGAGTGTTAAGATTTATATATGGTTGATTTTATAGTAGAATCTTTTACTTATGTTGAGATTTTGATTAAATTTTACCAGAATTAAAAAATTGAAGGTTATTTTGTATTATATTGAACCGAGTTTACTGGGATTAAAAAATTTATGGAACGGAGACCCAAATTAAGGGTCTTCTTTTTCATAATTTCTTTCTGATGTTAATAATTTGGGGAACTTTAACGTTAGTGTTATTAACTAAATTTATTTATTATTAAATTTTTATTAATAAATTATATAATAATAAATTTATTCATCAATATCTATCATTTTTACTAATCACTCTATTTATAAAAATTCATCACCTTCTTCCGTATGCACAAAGAATATAGACAGATTAATAAATTTATCACTACAAAATAAATCGAATCTGAAATAAAGGAGGTAGTGGTGATCAATGGCAGAGCCAAAAAATTAAATTAGAGGGGGTACTTATTAATTATAACATTGAAATTTTACAAAATATTTCATATAAATTTTTACGATCGGCTTTAAAAAATATATATATATGTATATTATTGTAATTAGTATATCATGGACAATATATTTAAAAAAAAGTCATAGATATAAGTTTAAAATAAATGTATATAATGATAAAATAATTTTTTATACGAAATTTCAATAAAAAATTCAATATAATAGTAATATCACGTCATTATTGACATATAATAATCACCAACAATAATAAAGAAAACATATAAAGGATAAACCCCACATGTCTCAATAAATTCCAAATTTTTATAGAGTATTAATTATAATTTGTATGTCAATAATGAAATAATGATAGATATCACGATTATATTGAAATTTTCATAGATAATAATATGACTTATCGTACTATCTTATTTTCAATAAAAAAAAAAACAACCATTATTATTCTTATAATTTTAAAAATGTCATTGATATTTCACTCGAATAATATTTTTATAATTTATAAGAATAATAATGGTTGTTTTTTTTTTATTGAAAATAAAGATAGTACGATAAGTCATATTATTATCTATGAAAATTTCAATATAATCGTGATATCTATCATTATTTCATTATTGACATACAATTATAATTAATCTCTATAAAAATTTGGAATTTATTGAGACATGTGGGGTTTATCCTTTATGTGTTTCTTTACTGTTGGTTGGTGATATTATATGTCAATAATGACGTGATATTACTATTATATTGAATTTTTATTGAAATTTCGTATAAAAAATTATTTTATCATTATATAATTTATTTTAAACTTATATCTATGACTTTTTTTTTTAAATATATTGTCCATGATATACTAATTACAAATAATATACATATATATATATATCTTTTTTAAAGCCGATCGTAAAAATTTATATGAAATATTTTGTAAAAATTTTCAATGTTATAATTAATAAGTACCCCCTCTAATTTAATTTTTTGGCTCTGCCATTGATCACCACTACCTCCTTTATTTCAGATTCAGATTTATTTTGTAGTGATAAATTTATTAATCTGTCTTATTCTTTGTGCATACGGAAGAAGGTGATGAATTTTTATAAATAAGTGATTAGTAAAAATGATAGATATTGATGAATAAATTTATTATTATAAATTTATTAATAAAAATTTATAAATAAATAAATTTAGTTAATAACACTAACCGTTAAAGTTCCCCAAATTATTAACATCAGAAGAAATTATGAAAAAGAAGACCCTTAATTTGGGTCTCCGTTCCATAAATTTTTATACCCAGTAAACTCGGTTCAATATCAATACAAAATAACCTTCAAATTTTTTAATTCTGGTAAAATTTCTAATCAAATCTCAACATAAGTAACAAGATTCTACTATAAAATCAACCATATATAAATCTTAACACTCACGTTTTATTTGATTGAAAAATTTTAAAAAAAATAAAAAATAAGAAAAATACATGAAATATAAATTTTATCTAATTTCACAAATCTTTTATTAATTTCACTTAATTTTAGAAATATTTTCATTTTCTCTTTCTAAATTCATTTTTAAATCCCCAACCAAACGCAAACACATTTTTAAATCCCAACCAGACACAAACACAGGATCGTGAAAAAAAAAAACAAAAAGTTGAGGCTCAGATCTATGAATGAACAGGTGAGAATCCGAAAACGCCATGGCTGCAACAACAATTGCCCGTGGGAGAAAGAAACAAATGGTAACCCATCTATCTCTCTCTTTATTTCTCACAGAGCCTCCGAGTTGCCCCGCCAATAAACGGGTCGGGTTCTCAGTGCCTGACTCATGTGCTCAGAAGAAAATACAGTACATCGTCATAGCCTCTGATTGATTCGCCGAAGACAGCGCTTCCGGAGGGTTGAGTTTTTGTGCTGCAATCAACAGCCTCCAACCCTATCGGAAGGACTGTCAAAACATTTTCTTTTTCTTCTTTCATTTCTTTATGCTGTGTTTGGTTGGGTATTTACGGAGGGATTTGAAAATGTAAAGGGAAAGGGTTCGTGGTTTAAATAGAATTTCCTGCGAGAAGAAGATGGAGACGATCCAAACTTCCACTCGCAAACACACACACACAGACAAAAAGAGAGAGAGTGAGTGAGTGAGAGGAGGGCTGTTGATTTGGGAGGTGAAATCATCGGCTCCGATGGTCTTTGATCTGATCATCTACTGTGTTGCAGAGAGGGGCAACCACCCTCAAAAACATCCCAATCTCTCTGCTGGTAGCCTCATTCATTCTTTGAGCCTAAACCCTAATTGATGTCTCAATGCTATTTATTTGTATTGCATCATTTAAGATTACTTTTCTACCCTTTTTTGACCACTTATATTTAGCTTTTTATCTTTTTATTTTTTTTATCACACCAACTCTTTATTTTTTTGCACATCTTTTTGTAAAAAGATAAAAAATATACTTATTTAGGTCATTCCAAACAACCCCTGAAAAGTTAATTTTTCTATTTTAGAGCATTTTTATTAAATTATTTCATTTCGACTTTGTTGAAGGTATTGTCTCTAATTAGAGGAATCACTGGAGATTATTTCTGCACCGGAAGATGCTGAAAGCTGTCTTATGAATTTAGAATCAAACGTAGAAGACTGACAGAGGTGCATCTTAATCTTTTGTGTAATAGTAGTCCCAATCCGACCGATTCAGAAACATATCATTAAACCTATGTTTGTTGAATTCCTTCATGTTTTGTGAATCGTCTGATTTGGACAATAAGGTTTAAGAGTGTTAGAATCATCACATGAATATCACAAGCTGTTAATTGGTAAAAAAACAAAATTAATGCCACGACCGGCCAACGTCTCATAACACTCTCACATCAAATATGGCACAATGTTTTGTTTTTTTCAAACACAACGGTTGTTGGAAGCATACGCCGTGGGGTCAACCTGTGCATATGAGCAAATTTGTCTCCCATTGCGAATTGGTTAAAATGCCAACTAATCAACTCCCCTGAGAAACAACATAAATATACAATAGACCATTCAGAAATAGAGTATTCGATAATTCATCTCAATGAAGGAAAGTCAGATGATGTGTGACAGAACATGTAAACCACGCATTTCTAATATCTGCTTTCAACTTGCTAACAGATAATAGTTGAGCCCCCATTTAAGCGAAAGCGACAAGATAAGTTCGAACCAGAGAGACACTGTATTGCTAGTTGTGGTGTGTCGAGCAGATAACAGATGGTAATAGCTCCACAATATCGCTGTCTCTCGATGGTAGAAACACTTATACACGATAAGGCAACTAACTCCAGAGATTATACTGTACCAGTTGTAATGTCTATTCAGTACAAGGTATAACCAAGGAGATTGTATCACACACCTGCACTTCAAGAGGCCAATACTATACAGGCAATGAGCTGCAGAATCGTGGTATTCCAGGGGCAAAAGTAGGCAAGTACGACAGACAATGGCATCATGCCCACTTGATCTCCTGAGCAGAGCTGCGGCGGTCTCTTTAGTTTTCAATATTTAAGGCTTTTAGTGACATAGATAGTAGATACTATCCACTAATTTCAGTTGTATATTTCAATTACGCCAAGCCTAGTATCATGTAATGCAATATCTCACAATAATATGAAATGTCGACATTAGAGTAGTATTGGTCTTCAGCTAATTTCGCGACAAAATTTCGTCACAAGATCTGTCAAAATAGCCATCTGCTACACTATCATTACTAATGCTCGTTAGCAATGCCCCATCCGACCAGAGAGAGAGCAGATTTCCTTGCTCAGATAAAATATTACGTTGTTGTAGCTAGTAATAGAATAGATTGTTGAGTACAGTAGTTATCTTCCAATCACTCACACAATAACTTATCAGATTATAATTCATTCGCACTTATTTCTCCATAAATTCATTACCTGCTTACTAACATGTGGATTTTAGATTATAGTGAGGTTACGATAAAATATGTTATCATTAGCAATAAAACCTTTAGCTAATGCATGCGTGCACTCCATATATTGTATTGCAATGCACGGCTCGGCGCATCATATAAATGCATTGTATTTCAATTCCCAAGTTGAATACGGTTAGTTGTAAACATCAATCAATAATGCCATTTAGAATAGCCGAGCCTATTGTAGTTGCATCTTGCATGTGTTGCATTAGCATCTTAAATGGAATAGGATATTTGGCATATGATTATTAACTAGTTTTTTCTGTTTTGGCTTGGGAGTATCGATAACATCTTATGTTTTAGCATCCTTGCATGAAGTGTAAATGTTGCCATGATAGCATGTTACATGAGGCTATGTTGCTTATGTGTTTATAACTGCGTGATGCTGTGGGTGAAGGTTGGGTTGCTTGAGTTGGAATAATTTTGGTCGAAACCCCCGTGTTTTAGCACTACTTGCGAGTGGGCAAATTTCAATCTCATTTTCAAAACAAACGATATGCGATGTTTTGTTCTATTCAGGGAATTCAGTCTATACTTGTAAATGTTGTGCGCATGCATGTAGTAAATTAGGCTAATAACCGTTTAAGAACGATAATTTTTTCAAAAACAGATATCATGGTTAGTAAGGCCGATTTCTGGATCGGCGCACGAGGGGGTGCTCATAGCTGACCGTTCCCAATCGTAACCCAAGTTCCGAGCCGAAGCAACTTTAGGTGATGAGGACACGTGGCATTTAGGCAAACGAGTCAGGGTTTCCTAATTCCCGCATAAAAATATTTAGGTTGGCGACTCTTGTATCTGGCAAGCAGTCATGTTTTGTCTTCTTTACAGAAAAAATTGGTTTTCAAAACGATTGTCCGGATTTGATCTTTGGTTTCAGATTTTAAAACCGTGACACTTTGAGTCCTGAGCTACAGTGAGCCCCAATGAACGAAAGGGATTCCCTCGTCGGGGCATTCGGGAGGAAGTCTACAATTGTGCTTGAGGGTTTGTTACTTCATGCCTTGTTTTGCAAATCAATAGTGGTGTAATGCTGCATTTGTCCTTGGGTCATTTTCAAGCATGTGTTTTTTGGCATTTGTATTGGCATGCAGGGCTTGGGTTGGGGTGGTCTGGTCATTAAATTTGCATTACATGGCCCTTACCATTGCATTGTTTTTGCATATTGTTGCTACTTGGTACATTGCATGTTTGTTTCATTCACTGATTTTTTTGTAATGCTTGTTTTGCATTGCATTGTGTTGTGCATGCTTGGCATTGCATTGTGTTTTGGGTTGGATGTTAATCCAAACACGTTGGAATGAGGGGGTTTCATACTTGAGTGATAAAATGCACCTCATTTCTTAGGTCACCGACCCTCTTGATCAGGCATGATAGAGGTGTAGGCTTTGGTGTCTTTTGTGCATCATTTGACATTGATTTGTCGCAACTCGGGCCCTTTGGCCATCATGCATTGAGATGCATGATTGATGGCTCGAGAGCCACAGCACTGCACTCCTTGAGCTTTAAAACCATGATAAGGAAGTGTGAATCGCACACGACATTTTCTTGTAAATAACTGCCTTGCCTCTGTTAGTGCGCTCTGTTGCATTGCAAAAGGAAGAAGTTTAACAGAACATATCAGCTAGTTAGGACTGATCAGATTCATTCACACTATACATTTAGTTGTCTCATGTCATGACCGGATCCAGAGATACAACCAAACTGTTCCATTCAATTTTCAAAATACACTAAATTCAAAAAACGTTAGGCAAGGTTACAAATCTGTATACATAGATACAAAATTAGAGACATCGCAGATATGTGAACAATATAATCGAAAATCTATCACATTCGGTTCGGCTGTTGAATAATATTCTTTCAGCATTGTTCCCACTTAACAAAGTCGGGTATCAGAGGGCTTTACTTGTTAGCGAGAGATAGATGCACAAGACATTTCGTCATCAAAGGTTCCTCATATCCTTTTCAGCAATAAGTTCCCTAAAAAACACAGTGCAAAAACAGAAGGCATCATGAGGCAGCGGTAGTGGATTTCCGGGAGGACGCGACGAGAATGCATCATTCAATCATTCTGAGGCAGAGGGCTGTGTGTGAAGTTGTTGCAAGCATCACATATAAAATGTCTTCTTATATTACTGTTGGATTTCGTAAATTTATTGGATTGATTAAATTAGGTATCGAAATGTTGATTGATAACTAGTCTTCAATTTAGCTTAGATTCCATATTAGTTACTTAGTCTCGTTGTGGTGTGTAATCATTATTGAAGTTTATATATGTTGTAGAATATAAGTCTGACGCGTTGTTAAGGCTTGTGATGATGTGGTACTCCTGGAACAATGCAATCCGCTGCACGTCAAGTAGGGCGACAGATTTATGTGTAATATAGAGATTGATGCGATGCTGTAGATAGGATGATTGAATTTGAATGTGTATCCTTATCTACTAAATCGCACCTATAATATATATTTTCGCTACATATATCATCTTACTACTACAGTCTTGTAGTGGAGAGTCTAAGACATATGTATTAAGGGAGCGTCTCTTCACATATAGCCCAAATTTTCCATTTGTGTCGCGTGTTGTATAAATTTGACCACGTTATGATGCATCATCTAGGTCTCTGCCATGCACCGGGCTCTCGGCGCATCATACTAGCTGCCTCTGTATTTCAATTGCGTCTCTCTCCCATATATTGAATAGATAACAAATGTTCTCTCAGGCCTAATTGTCAGTTCAATACTCTAGTAATCATTTATTGTATGTTGCTAATATAGCCGTAAGGCACTTCTTAGTTGACATTATATGAGAGACTTTGTGTTGCTCTAATATTAAGTTATTCGCTCTGAAACATGACGTTAGAAATATAATGGGTAAGTTCGGATTGCATGATTTCTAAAACTCACGCTTTGTGCCTATTTTGTGGCTCTCTCTGTGAGTTGTATGCAGGTTAATAGCCATGTTGAGTGTTTTAACGCTTTATGCAATATTGCATGATGTGGTATACTTATTGGCAGATATTTTGCACCAGAGGATGTAGATAGAGGATAGTTGGTCTTCGTTCAACTGTAAGGAAATAATATCTATGTCGTTCTAACTAGACCGAATATATAGTTTACTAGTGAGTTCATGAAATGCTGAGATGACAAAGATGGAGGTTCAGGGACTAACAACTGTTAATTGGCTTGAGATCTGAGATATGAACAATTACTCGATCGAGCATACAGCTTTGATAAAGCACATTGTGAATAGTTATCGTAGAGGAAATAGAAGTAACACACAGATATACTGAAGCCTACTTGCGAAGGTAGGCCATCTAGTTAATACAAACGCTTTTCAAACCAGAAACGTGATCATCAGACTCAGTCATTTTTTGGTGTTCACATAACTTTCAGGCGCACTACTCAAAGGTCTTTACAATACACTCAATGAGTCACTGCATTGTGTTAAGTTCTATGAACAACATAGATCATAGTTGAAGGTTTTAGTCTCAAATTAAACTCGAGTAATGAAAGTAATTCAAGTGCATCAGTATGTTCAATTTATCTCAATAAAAAATCATGTCTAAATCTAAACTATTAATTAGATATGTACAAAGTGCAGATACTTGTATGTGATTCGAGTATGGGAGTTAGCAGATGTGGTGCAGACTAGTTGATTCACGCTAGTGTGTAATCATATAAACTCGATCATCTAGGTTAATACTCTACAACAATAGTCTCACACCAGCCCGAGGCACTTTGGTGTGCGGACACGTGGCCTTGAAAGCACGAGTCAAGAGTTTTCTAAAATTTTTCCCCAAAAATAAAAAAACTTTAGGGTGGCGACTCCTGTATCTGGGCAAAGCAGTCCAAATGTCTTGGCACTCTCTTTCACTCTGTAGATAATGCACTAATTGTCAAACAACTGCAGATTTGTCCAGGCGCATTTATTGGACTCTTTGGTGATTTTGGTCTCACATTGCAACTTTGGTGAGATTAGATTCAGATAAAACGTAACACGATGTCCGAATCTGTAGTTATGCTAAGAAAAACGAATTTCCGTAGTCTCCAATACTCTTTGAGCGCGGAGCGGATTTTTTCGGGCGGTCTACAATGTTGTTTACATTGGTAGGATGTTTACATTATTGGGGATTAATATTGATTGTAAGTGTTTACGTTTGGTTAAACTAAATACACTGAGAGTGTTTTTAAGAGTTTGTTTGCTCTCACTCCCATATTATAAGGTGGGCTACATTTTTATAGGTTTTTAATCTTTTTTTGAGTCACATTTCTTACTTTTGTTTGCCCTTCTCTTCTGTAAAAAGGTTTATTATGTAGCACTTTGTTTATGATCATCCAAAACAACTTCTAATAGTGGCTATATTTTAGTGTTTGTAATTAGAGTGCTTATGTTCTTTATTATTGTAAATGTGAGTATTTGTTCTATGAACTGAGAAGAAATGCAAAAAACCTCTATTGTGCTTGAATAATTATCCAAATTGTGTAATTTTATACATTTGAAAAAATTACTTTTTATTCCAAATAAATAACTCCTCAATATGTGAAGTATACATATATTTAATATTGTAATTTTCACTTACAATGGATGACCTTTGAGTTCATGAAAGAAAATATAGAGGATTAAACTGATTCCAATAAATCACAGTTTTTAAGATTTATTGGATATTAATTCCTCCTATTAATAATTTCATAATGGTAACAAAGTTTAAATTTAGGATGAGATTTGGTAACCCCTCATAATAAATTTTTAACGCATTAAGGACATGCATAGAAAAAGTTTTCTTGAAATAATTTCAATGAATACTCATTTATTATATAAAATAATATAACTTTTTGAATATAATTGTTTAGGTTTTTAATAAACTTAGTAATTTTATTTAAAATCTTCTTCATTGCAAGATCTCTCATAATAAATACAGATCGTATTGACCATGAAATTCTTTTAAAATAGAAAATTATTTATTTAAATTTATTGTCGAATATTAGATATATTCAGTAATAAGTAACAGTATAACATGACATGTTATCTATTATCTGTTTAAACAGTTGTAAATTCTGATTTGTAACAGTAAATTGTTACTGTTGTTCTTACTGACAATATTTTGATACTCAAATGAAAAATATATATATATAATATTTTTATTTTATCTTTGTTCAATATGTATTTTCTTCTTAGGCGGGTTTATGAACAAATAAATTGTGATTGTCTTTTTTTCACCAATAAGTTGGTCCAATAAAGGGGATTTTGGTTATAATTTTCCAATAAATTGGGGAATATAAATATGGTAAAAATTATACACTATATATGTAAATATTTTATTTTTATTAATATTTGATAATTAATAAATTATTACCGCACTTATGTTATAATTATTTTTTCAAATAATATATAAGTTTGACATTTATTACATAGGAAATATTTTTTTTTTTTTTTTGTATTTACATATGAGTTTTATTTATGAAGTTATACTTTATTTAAGTTTTACCTATAGATTTTTTAGTCCTTTCTAAGTCCCATTAAATTTTTAATAGTCGAAAATTGCCTTTAAACAATTTTGATTGCTTATTATTTATAATATTATCTGTAAAGGAATATAGAGATGATTTGACAAGTTTATTATTTTATTTTTAAAATATTTTATAACATTATCAACTTTCAATTGAAAAATCTTAAATAATAAAAGAATTGTGAAAAAAAACTAATATATTTATTTAACATAAATTGAAAATAACTAAAATTATTTTTTTGTGGGCAAAAACTAAAATTTTGTGCCTATAAAAAACATGTAGAATAGAATTGATGTACAAACTAAAAAGAAAAAAACTTTTAAATAATGAAAACTATAATATTTTTTAATTTCTAAAACATTAAAAAAAAATCTGATTATTATTTTTTGGTGGTATTTCAAATATTTGAATACAAATATTATAAGAAAAAAATGGTAAAATTGTTCTATCTCATGCTCTAATTTTTTATTATCAATATAAATAAAATATTATTTTTTGAAATATTACTATTTGACAAAATTTGATAGTATTTACTTATTTTATAAAATTAAGTAAAACTGTTAATATTTCTCATTTTATTTAAATTAAGATTAATTTTTTACTTAAATCTTAATCACTTCTGCACTTGCAACTATGTATACAACACCATATCATACTAACCAGTGGGCGGAGCTAACATACAGACCGTGGGTGGGTTTCACGCTTAGATTTTGGAATAATTTTTTTTTTGTGTAAATATAAAGAATAATTATTTTTTTAAAAAAATATTCTATATAAAATATTATTTATTACGAGTGAAATATCAAATGAGACCAGTATTTTTAAAATTATAACGATAATATAAATAATGGTTTGTTTTTTTTTTATTGTAAAATTAAAGATAGTATGTATGAAAAATAGAATCATATTAATTATTTCTATGAAAAATTTCAATTATAATCGTCGATATTCTAATCATTATTTATTATAATGTAACATACAATTATAATTAATCTCTATAAAATATTGAGATTTATTGAACATGTGGGTTTATCCTTTATGATGTTTCTTTAAATGTGTTTGGTGATATTTTATTTTGTCAATAATGACGTGAATTACTATTATATTGAATTTTTATTGAAATAATTACTATAAATAAAAATTATTTTATCTTATATAATTTATTTTATAACTTTATATCTATGACTTTTTTTTTAAATATAAATTATTGTCCATAATATACTAATTACAATAATATTAATATATAATTATATTTTTTATAAAGCCCGATGTAAAAATTATATGAAATATTTGTAAAAATTTTTCAATGTTAAATTTAATAAGTACACCCTCTAATTTAATTTGATGACTGCTGCATTTAGATAACCAACTACCTTATTCCTTATATTTCAATGATTTCAGATTATTTTTAGGTGTAAGAGTTTTAAAATCTGTCTATTCTTGGTTGCATACGGAAGAAGGTGATGAATTATTTATAAAAAGTGATTAGTAAATAATATAGGTATTGATGTAATAAATTATTATAATAAATTTTAAGTATTAAAATATTAAAATTAAATAAATTTATGTTAATAACGACTAACCGTTAAAGTTTCCCCAAATTTATTACATCGATGAAGAATTTATGTAAAAGAAGACCTTAATTGGGTCTCCGTTCCAATAAATTTTTATACCTAGTAATCGGTTAAGTATCAATACAAAATACTTCAAATTTTATTATACGGTAAATTTCTAACAAAATCTCAACATAGCTAAAACAAGAATGTTCTTACTATTAAATAAAATCCAAAAACCATCATATTATATAAAATTTCATAACCTACTGTTTTTATTTGATTGAAAAATTTTTATAAAAAATAAAAATAAAGAAAATATACATGTAAATAATATCTATATTTTATCTTATATTTCACAAATCTTTTATTAATTTGCAACTCTAATTTATAGAATATTTTCATTTTCCTCTTTTAAATTATTTTTAAATCTCCCAAACACAACGTCAAACTCACATTTTAATCCACACCAGACCAAACACTAGGAATGTGAAAAAAAACTAAACAGTTGAGGCTCAGATCTATGAATGACAGGTGAGTATTCCAGAAACCTGCCATGGCTGCAACAACAATTGCACGTGGAAGAAAGAAACAATGTAACCCATGCTATTCTCTCTCTTTATTCTTCCAGAGCCTCACGAGTTGCCCGCCAATTAAACGGGGTCGGGTTCTCAGTGCCCCGACTCATGTGCTCAGAAGAAAATACAGTAATCGTCATAGCTCTGATTTGAATTCCCGAAGACAGCGCTTTCCGGAGGGAGTTGAGTTTTTGTGCTGGGCATCATCAAAACAGCCTCCAACCCTATACCGGAGGACTGTCAAACATTCTTTTTTCTTCTTTCTCATTCTTTATGCTTTGTGTTGGTTGGGTATTTTAGGAGGGATTTTGGGAAATGTTAAAGGAAAAGGTTGTGGATTTAATAGAATGTTACCTTGCGAGAAGAAGTGGCAACGATCACAACTTCCACTCGCAAACACACAACACACAGACAAAAAGTAAGAGAGAGTGAGTGGTGAAGAGGAGGGCTGAGTTGATTGGGAGGTGAACTCATCGGCTCTGATGGTCTTTGATCTGATCATCTTAACTGTGTGCGAGAGAAGGGCAACCACCCTCAAAAATATCACCATCTCTCTGCTGTAAGCTCTCATCATATCTTTTGAGCCTATAACCTAATTGATGTCTGATTGCTATTTATTTTGTATTGCAATCATTTAGAATTACTTTTCTACCCTTTCTTTGACCACTATATTTAGCATTAATGTGATAGGAGCTTCTCATCAAAAATCTTATTTTAAAAATTTTGGTTATAATTTTAGGTCAAGTTTTGACTAATTTTCAAAATAATTTAGCTTTTATACTTCTTTTTATTTTTATTAATCACATCAACTCTTCTATAATTTTTTTAGGCAATCTTTTTGTTAAAGATAAAATAATTACTGTATTTTAGTTATCATCCCTAAATCAACCCCTGAAAAAGTTAAATTTTTCTTAATTTTAGAAGCATTTTTAATTAAATTATTTAAAATTTTATATGTTTAAATGTCAAAAATTAATTTTTCTATTTTAGTTAATAACATTTTTTTCAATATATTTCTTCAAACAATTCTCTTTTTTTATCTAATGTTTTTGTATGCCGATATTATTTTTTTTTTAAATTTATCTTTCTAATTAACACTCATACAACTAAGTAACTTAAAATAATAAATAAAAATATTAATTTTCTTTTAATGTTTGACTAATCAAAAACTGCTAATTTAGAGCATCTCCAATCGGTAGTTATTAGGCCATTTTAACATTATCTTAAATAATTATATATAATAGTATATTATGTTTATTTAATTATTATTGCCTATCACTATTTATGTTTATACCTCTCCAAACCATGCTCTTTATTTTAGCTAATTTTATCCAAATGTTATTAATTTTATATGAATGCTCCATCAACAATACAAAGGGATGGGGGAAGATGATCCTAATGATTGAATACATTTTTGATAGCGTTGTAATTGGACTAGATACACATGTAGCATAGTGAATATGGTTTGAGCCTACAATGATCTAATATATGCCTAGTCGCATTGGAATTGAAAAAAATGAATCAGTCATCTAGGCTATATTTTACTTAACAATGTATTTAATTATCATAGTTGCATATTTGAGAGAATAGAGCTTCTTACTCATTTGGTTGAGGTGTCAGTAAATTACTACAAATACTAGAATTGACTACAGGTAAGGGGTCTCTAGCTTATTATGTGCTCAAAGCACTAGTTAGATAGACTTAGTAGTGGCTAATTCCGTTTGAAGGTATATCTATGGTCCTTATTTTTATGATTCCATAATTCGTTTATTAATTGTCAGGGTTTGTTGATACTTTTATTCATTGCATATACAATAAAATCATATTAATTTACGGATATTTCAACAACTAATTGTGGATAACAAAAAATAAATAATAATGTTATTTCTCTTTTGAGAAATTATAACTGACACGTAACAATTTATAACAAATTGATCATATACGTTTTTATGATATCATTACTATTGATTTTTTGGTAGAACATGATATACTCAACAAACCCTACAATCATGTAACGGTTTTATAATCATAAAATCAGGGATAAATACAACCTCAACAGATGGCAACCATATGTCACTGACTGTGTCTTTGGAGGCATAAGCACGAGGTTCTCATGTTCCAATTGAAACTTCTGGTTACTTTGACATGTTTTATATTAAATAACAATGTATGCTCATATCATCACGTTTTTAAAAAATTACTCACTTATCTATGTTATGATTAAAATGACATATTTACTGCATTAGTCTTTATACTATATTTAAATATAAAATAATATTGAATTGTTTTTTTAATTTCATTGTGCATATATCAAACATGAAATCACAATCATATTATTTTGGTTTAAACTCAGAACTATGAAAAAATTTTATTTTTTTCTTTTTTTTAACTTACGAAATTTTCCTTTAAAAATATTTTTAAAGTAATTTCTTTACTTTTCATAGAATACACCTACATTTGCCAATATACTACTTCACACCACACAGCTATAAATATTTTGTAATTTTTTTTTAATTTAGCCATAGAAAACAATACAAAAAGTGATAAAAACTATATTATATTGTGATAAACATGAATTTATATAATACAACAACATTTACTAGTTACAAAAGAAATGAATTATATTTAAATATTATATATATGATATCCATATTTTGTATAAATTTTTATTATACGATATAGAATATTTCAATATTTTATTTTCACATCAAATATTTCTTCTTATTTGCGTCTATTCGCCCACATTATATTACAGTATTACAAACACTTCATTCACATTTTCACAAATTTATTGAAATTTTTATATTTTTGTATTTGTTTTTGTATTTGGTAAATTTAAAAAAAAATTACAAATTTATACTTCTTAAGTAATATATGAGAATAAGGTGTATCTATGAAATTTAATAATATTTTATATTGAGTAACTGTATTATATTTTATAGTTATATATTGTTTTGATATTTATAATTAACACGGTGGAAGGAGATTATATTTATTAAAAATTTGTATTTGATAAGAAATGCATATAAAAAATTAAGTATATATAATGCCAGTAAGGATAGAGATACATATTATTAGATTATGTAGTATTAAAGTATAATTTGGTTCGGGAAAATTACTTAAAAATATTAAACAAAATTCAGTAAAATAAAAAACTTTACCATTTTTTGTTTCTGAGTTTAAACCAATAATATGTTGTTTTTCTGTTGAAAATGACATGAATAAAATATCATATTATTTTATTATTTTTATATGTATAAACTAATGAGTAATATGTCCATTTTTAATCTACATGAGAGTAAGTGTAATTTTTTTTAAAACGTGTGGGCGGCATCTTGTATTGAAATAGAAACATCAAAGAGTGTCAATTGGAACAGGGGTCCTGTTTGCTCGAAAGCAGCAGTGACTATGGTGCCTCTGTTTGAGGTGTATTATGGCCTATTTTTTATGATTTAAACCGTTCATTTTGTAGGGTTTGTTGAGTATTTCATGTCTCAAAATCTATAATCGGATATCAATAATATATGATCGAATTGGCATATTGTTTATGCTTATTTCTAAAGAAACACTTATTATTTATTTTTTGTGGTTTATCGATCATATATAGTTGTTGATATCGATTAATATGATTTTTTTGGATAGGCATGAAAGTACTCAACAAACCCTACAAATAAAACGATTTGGATCATAAAAATAAGGCCAATAATTACCTCACACGGAGGCACTACAGTCACTACTGTGCTTTGGAGCACAGCAAGTGACCCCTTATCGTGTCAATTTAGTTTTTGTGATTTTGGACTCAACAAATGTAAGAGCATCTCCATGCACTGAGGCATATTAATACTTGTTAGTTAATGCCTAGTGTGATTTCATTTTTTTTCAATTCCAATGCACTAGGCCTAATGATTAGGCATTGTGGGCTCAACGCTATATTCATAGCTCATGGTAGCTAGGCTTCAATCGCTAGGCAAAATGTATTCATCTTAGGATCATTTCCTCCATCTTTGTTGTTGATGGGGCATTCTATAAAATTATAACATTTTGGGATAAATAGCTAAAATAAGAGCTGGTTGGGGTATAAACATACTAAGTTTGATAGGCAAAATAAAATATAATCTTTATAGTAATATTTCGATATGTAAATGGCCTACTACCGTTGGAGATGCTCTAATTAGCAGTTTTGATTAGTCAAACATTAAAAAAATTAATTTTTTATTATTTTAAAGTTACTTCTGTTGAGTTTATAAAAGTAATTAAAATAAAATAATATCGAATAAACAATTGATAAAAAAAGAGAATTGTTATGAATATATAATTGAAAATGTATAACTAAATAGAAAAATAATTTTTGAACTAAACATACCTAAAATTTTAAATAATTCTA
>NW_021033767.1:0-11107 GCF_004153795.1 Camellia sinensis
ATATAGATTTGTGTGTCCTAAAAAATTAAAAATAACTTAAAACCCTTATCTTCTTTCACTCAAATCCTAATTTCAAAACATTCACAACCATCTTCCTTAGCTAGCACTGGGGGTGACCATGAATCCGTCAAAACCGCTCAACCTGACCGATTCGATCCAACCTGATTGATTGGACAAATACATGTCTTTGGCGGACGGATGCGATGAAATATTTTCAAATTTGCTACTACGGTTGGATAGCAGATCAATCATATCGCACCCGCATAAACCCAATCTGCTAGTAAATGAAGTTCAAAACAAAAATAAAAAAGAAATTGCTAACAAGTAATAAGATAGAGTAGAAATAAAAATATATATTTTTTTTGTGAAATAAGAAAACAATACCTTAAAAAATATATGTGCGGTGCCATAACTTATTATAGACAAATAATACATATTTTTTCAAATTATTAGTTATTGGAGAATGTAAAAGTAATGAATTATAATTCGAAAAATATCCAGAACTTGTAAAGTTCAAACCGCCAAATCGATCGCATTATCTGCCAATATATATACTGTCCGTTCAATCCGCATCAACCAAATCGAATGAACAGATGCAGATATGATTTTTTCTAATCCACCTTTCGAATGGATGGCGGATGGGATGTCACCCGATCCAACCCGATTCGCGATCACCCCTAGCTAGCACCACCTCTCTCGTCCGCTATCTCCTCCCGTCATTTCTTTTTTCTTCCGTTTGCAATAAGCTTCCGCGTGTGAACCATGCACTCTCATAAGCCCCACTGTGAACTTGCTTTCAATGTTGTTGACTATGGAGGTTTAAGATGGAAGGAGAGATGAGGCTGGGATGCACAGTGTGGGCAATGGAGGGTTAAGAGTGGTAGCGAAGTAGGTGGGTGGAAGAAGAAAAATTAGATTTTGAAATTAAAGATGAAGATATTATTACAATAAAAGATGTATGCTGAGAATTTTTTTTTTTTTTTTTTTTTAACATGTATATTACTAAGAAGGTTTTCATTAAGTGTGTATTGAGAGGAATTTGTATGTGGAATTAGAGAGCAAATATGATCAAACATATAATTATAAATGTCTAATAATTTAAATTGTTTACATGAATTCTCTACCTAACAAGTTGTCCAATAAGAAGAACCAAAATTGATGATTAGCCAGGTAGAAACAAATTGCTGATTGATTGTATGGTTGAATGATTTTAGATTAAATTACACCAGTGATTCTTATATTTACCTCTGATGTTATTTTGGTCCTTACACTTTTAATTAGTTCAATTTTGATTTCTAATTTTAGATTTATTTCAATTTAGTCCAATTTGATAATATGTTAGGTGTTATTTTATATTTTATTTTTAAATTATCACTAAATTGTATGACCCGAATCCGCTCTTAGAGATTTGGAATCATAACCGGCCAGTAATCATGTAATTATTATGACTTCAGACAGAATACATACCAGAATACATACATATTAATAATAATAAGGGGCTTCTAGAAAGTGAAATCAGATTAATAAAAAATTTGTCCAATAAGTTGTGCATAAATGACATAAACAAAACTTTCATATATTAATAATTCACACTCATGCACACATAATGATATTCTCCATATGTCCAAGATCTTTTCAAAATTGTTGTCGTACAAAACCAAAACTTATATACATAAACGGTCAAGTATGACCAAACAAAAGAAGGAAATAGAAAATCAAAAGATCAAAGAAAAAAAAAAGCCTCACTCTTGAGGCGCTCATAACAGAGTTCACAAAACTTGATAACCTTCACAGGTTCACTAAGGTTGGGGCTGGACATCTTGTTACTCACCTACATATATATATATATATATATAAACATAGTGAGTTAATGCCCAGTGAATAACATCAGAAGTAAAAGGTTTATGTGAATGAGTTCTGTAATTGACATAAGCATTTCTATATCATAAGCATTACTAACAGAACGACCTTGGGTCCAATAGATAGTAGAACGACCTTGGGTCCATCAGATGTACATATGGAATTGATCATATCATAACAACAACGACTCAGGTCCAATCATTTACAGCTGTATATAATGACCATTTGTGTCAACTCATAATAGATAATCAAACTAATCAAATGTTCAGATGACCTTATGTCCATCTTATCAAATGTATTGGAACGACCTTGGGTCCAATTCAAATATACAGATGGCCTTAGGTCCACATTGCACATTCGTGTCACATCGATCGCATTAACATATATCACAATGATCAGATAGATAGAAACTTATTCACTTTTGAAAATTCACAATTTTCAGAAAGTTTATGATTAGTAGGATAGAATAGAAAATAGAGTAATTAAGAAAATATTTTTACTAAGATATTACCCACAGTGATTCAATTTTGATTCGTCCTTTTGAATGATCCTACATAATTCATTAACATACACACGTTGAATCACATTGTTTACTCGATTGTTCTTTACTTATTTAATTCTCTTAGGCTTCATTCTAACCTTAATTCATTTAGAATGTTCAATTCATGCCTAAGAATGCCCAGAATTGAATGAGAATTCATTTTGATCAGAATATATCTTTCAAAAATTGCTGAAACAGAGCACATCGCTCAAGTGCAACATTGGTCGAGTCCGAGCGGATCACTTGGTCTTGCTGGATGGCCCGATTCTAGGCTCTATGTTCTCTCAAGACAAGGTGCAAAATAAAAAGTGGTCACTCCAACAGTAACTTGGTCGCTCGAGCCAACCGTAATTATCTGCAAAAATACTAAATGTGTGCAACGTGTGCTCGAGCGAAAGATTGTTCGCTCGAGTAGTGCGGCAGAATTTTGGAAATTTCCAGAAACAAAGTTGAGCTCAAACACATGTTCAAAGTCATGAATTCATGCATGATTGCAAACCAAAACCATAGAAGCTCTTCCAAAACATGAGTACATGGACAATTCTAAATCAAACTTCTTCATTTTGCAAAATTGAAGCTTAAAACTTCATAATTGAAAACCAAAACTCCCATGAAAGCATCAATTATTTCCAAACTCTTTTTCAAAGAATCAAAATCGTGCAATTCAATTTCAAACTTTATGAACCATGCATGCATGCACCAATTCATCTTCCAAATCATCTGGATGAGATAATTCATGCTCCAAAAAATGGTGAAACTCGACAAAACTATGCATGCATGTATGAATTACTTGATTCTAGCAATTCTAGCTCAATTTTACATTTAACCACATAATCTTCTTCAATTCCCATCTTTGATGAATTTAATCTACAAATTAAGGTTCAAAAGCTTACCTAAAGTCTTCAATTAAACCTTCACAAGCTAATTCTTGAGTTTTTCACATAATTCCACAAGCTTCAAGCAAAATTTCTCCAAGTCTAGCTCTTCTCTTCCCTCTGAGTGAATGTCTCTTTATTCTCCTCTAAACATCCAGCAACAATTTGATTTCATGATATGTAATTAGCCTCAAATAACATTATATATAATATATACCTTAGATTAACTTAGGGCGTTAATTAATGGGTGATTTGGGATGTTCTAAATAAGTGCACTATTGACTTTTTATAAATAAAAAAAATGTGTAGAAAGTAGAGAAAGTTTGTAGAAAAGGAGAGATGAATATTGATAGATGTTGATTGATGTGACCCATATAGTGTATGTATGCAAAAAAAGTGAACTTTTTTAGTGCATGCCAAACACCTACTAAGGATCAAGTTAGTTAATTAAGGCGCAAAACTAATTAATCAATTCAATTCTATTAATTAATTCTAATTAATTTAGTCTAAATCAAATTTTAATCAAACTTTCTAATAGACTTTAAAATTATGTTCATCGCAACAAATTAACCAATTTTGGTTTCTGATGCCATTAAGGCCTTCAATTTTCAGAACAAACAGAAATTAGGACAGATTTCCTATGATCAATAGATATAAATTCAAAATCACATTAATAACATAATTATCACTCAAATTAACACTTAGCTGTAGACGTCCCCGAACGCCCCGGGAGGATGAGTCCCGTTCTGTTCATTTGGGCTCACTACAAGTTCGGACTCTCAAATTGTCACGGTTCTTAATCTGAACCAAAGAGTCCAAATCCGGCAAATCGTTTTGAGAAAACAGATTTTTTGAAAGAAGTGCCAAACATGGACTGCTTTGCCAGATACAGAGTCGCCACCTAAATATTTTATTTTGGGGAATTTAGGAAACCCTGACTCGTTGCCTAAGGCCACGTGTCCGTCATCACCAAAGTTGCCTCGGCTCGGGAACTTGGGTACGATTGGGGAAGGTCACTTCGTGAGCACCCCCGCTCGCCCGATCAAAGATTGGCCTCTACTAACCATGATATCTAGTTTTGAAAATTTTATGCGTTCTTATTCCGGTTATTAGCCTAGATTTACTATGTGATGCGCACAACATACAAGTATAGACTGGGTCGCCTGAATTGGAACAAAACATTTCATGTTTGTTTATTTGAAAATGGTTTGATGGTGCTACTCGCAAGTAGGCTAAGACGTGGATTTGCCACCCTCGGGTGGGCTTAGAAAACATGATTTTGCCACTATCTGGTGGTCTTAAAACACACATTTTAACGAATTGCTCCAACTCAAATAACCCAACCTTCACCTACAGGCATTCAGGCAGTTATATCACATAAGCACTTAGCCTCATGGTAAGCATGCTATCATGGCAGGCACTCACACACATGCAAGGATGCTAAAGCATAAACACTTACCGAGTACTCCAAGCCAAAACAAAAGCTATGTTAGAAATCCATGCATGATCCTAACTATACAGAAATGCATAATACAACACATGCAAAATGCAACTAAGATAGGCTCGGCTATTCTAAAGATGGCATGTGAAATGCTACAACTAACATGTTTTCAACTTGGAATTGAGATACAAATGCAGTTAGTATGATGCGCCGAGCCCGGTGCATGCAAGACAGATGAATGAATGTAAACATGCTATCATAGTGTATGCTAATTGAAACGTGCCCTAATCTAACCATCATAAACTGATAAATAAAATGGAGAAAGACATGGGGTTGGAAAATATACATCACACACACGCACACTTATTACAACATTGCCCTCGCGCAGAGGGTCCGAATAAATAATACAGTCCCAAATGGATAAATAATACAGTCCCGAATAAATACCGAATCCTAATTAATTAACAAATTAATCTAGGAAAGCAGTAAATTGGCACGCAAATCCATGGACCACCTCAGCTCTGTTCCAAATGATGAATGATGCATGCTCAGGTTGCCTTGTGCGGAGAATCCCTTGCGATGTCCCGGTTTGCCTCTGTTTGCAATTATTCTTGGGATGCGTGCCAGGCTCCGGAAGGTTGCTGATTTTTGATTTGCTACAACAGAGAGCAACAAAGGGACATGGCAAAGTATTTTCACATATGTATGCATGACTACTCTTCAGGGAGTGTAGTCCTCGATCCTCGTGCCACCAATCACGCATCTCGATGCATGATGACTGAGAAGTCGAATTGCATGACTCAATATGAAATGAATGCACATATGGACACAACAAGGCCTAGATTCCATCATGGATAATCTGGAGTGTCGGCGACCGGGAATTGAGACACGTTCCGTCACTCGGAGTACGAAACGTCCCTCGTTTCCCGTGCTTAGGCTAACTCCTATCCCAAGCGCAATGCAATATGCATGATGTGCGTGAATGCAACCCTAACATGCAACCTAACATACACAATGCTATGAAATGGCATACACAATGCACGATGTAACGAGGCATACACAATGCTCTAACATACAACCTAGCATACACAATGCTATGAAATGAAATGGCATACGCAATGCCTAATGGACTTACACTAACATGAGTGGACCTCAGCCACACTCACATCAGTAGCCATTAGGTAAAAATGAGACTCTCGAAATGCGTGCACGCATGCATGCAAACCGAGGACCGAACCTAAGGCATAGTATGCAACTCTAACAAGGCATGGAAAGGCATGAAATATGGCATACAAGCATGTAATTCCAGCACTGAAATATGATGCTAAATAGCCCCGAAACATGGAAAGATGGCACCCGATGCATGAGATGAAACCCGAAACTCGAAACTAGGCACATGGAATGACTTATAGCTATACAAAGCATGCATTATTTGATCATGAAGCATGAAGACAGAGCCAAGGTAGTCCCAAAACATGAACATTTCCAGTTCAAAGCATGGCCAAAAGATGCTAGCATGACGGACAAAAATAGCATGCAATCTTGACTAGCAAACATGGTTTACATGGCAAGTATATGAAGAAAATGTAATCTCAGCAAACCAGAAAAAATCAGTGAATAAATTATGTAAAAATAGGCCCAAATAACCACTGATATGCAACCATGGTATGCAAAAATAATGAGCTCCTTTAGAGGGCCATACAAGGAGTTATTAAGCACATGCAAGGTAGACATTTAGCATGGCATAAAAAACTATGAAAATCAAATATGGTAGTCCTAAAACTCACCAAATTGACTCTGGAAAGTGACTTCGAAGCAAGCAAGATAGGGTCTCTTTGGAAGGCCAAAATGACCACCAAACAAGTCAAGGTGAGAGGGGGTCACCCCCCTCTAATTTGGAAGCTCAAAACAGTGTCTTAGCCACTAAAAATCCACTGGATTTTAGTGGCTATAAGGCCAAACAAAGCATGCAACAAGGGCTTAGGTGTAAGGCTCAAAATAGGAGATAATCAAGCATACAAGGAAGCATATGACCTTAGGAAAAAATTGAACCTTAAACAAACTCAAAGATGAGATTAAAACAAGATATTTTTCATTTTATGACAACTCTCAAAAACAAACACAAGTAGGGCTAATCTATCATGCAAAAATGGCCCTAAAAGAGAGAATAGAGACAAGGGACAGTAGCTGGTCTCAAATAGTGAAAAGCCCTTCAACAAAGTTGAAGAGGGGATCAAAACAAAGCACTTTACAGTTTATGTCAAGATTCGAAAATAATCACAAGTAGGCCTAAAATATCATGCAAGAAAAAGGCCTAAAAGAAGGATAAAGAGACAAGTGATAGCTTCTGGCCTCAAACAGAGGAGAGCCCTTCAACAAAGTTGAAGAGGGGCTCAAAACAAGACATTTCACAGTTTATGACCAAGTCCAAAATAGCTCACAAATAAGCCTAAAATATCATGCAAAAATAGGCCTAAAAGAGAGTTTAAACACAAAGGGTGAGGAGGAGACCTCAAACAGAGAAAGACCCTTAATCCAACATGGAGATGAGTACAAAATATGACTATTTACAGTTCATGTCAGAGTCCAAAAATGCTTGCAAGAAAGGCTTATAAATGAAGCAAGAAAAGACTAGTTTAGGGGAAAAGTGTGCTTACCCTTGAAGAACAATGAACCAACAGCCTTTGGACCAAATTTCTGAGCTTCCAACCTCTGCAAATGGCCTCCAAGTTTTTGGAATGGAGTATGGAGGTGTGGTGCTATGGGTTGGTGCGTAAATGGTGCAAGGCTTTTAGGGTTTTGAGGCTTGGAAGGGAGGGAGAGGGAGAGATGTAAGCAAGGCTCTAAACAAGGATTTTGTAACCCTCAAAAATGGAGCTGGGGGGTCTGGTTTTATAGAGGGAGGAGTGGAGGAAAAGGAGGGGGAAACCAATTCAAGTTTCCCCCCCAAAAGGCACCCCCCCGGATACAAAATCTGGGGAGAAACAGAGGGTACAGCTGGAAGGCTTTCGAAGAGAGGATCATGGCCGGCCAGGTTCAAAAGGTTCAGGTGCCCGGCCGGCCGGCCACCCCTCATGGCCGGCCGGCCAGTGGTCAAAAGGGTCAATGCAAATTGCTGGCCGGCCACCCCAAAAAGGTGGCCTCCCATGTGTGCACAACACAAATATGTGGTCAAAACCTAGAAAATATGAACCAGGAGAGAGAAAAGCCAACTTTTTAGAGGGGTTCAAAAGGGTCAAGGACAATTACTGGCCGGCCTATACATATTGGTGGCCTCCCAGGTGTGTATAACACAAATATGGGGTTTAGGGCTAAAGAAAGTGGCCCCGGCGTGGTCAACATTAGCTTTTTAGTGAGGAAAACGGGCGACGGAGAGCGATGAAGAAATAAAGCTGGCTTTTCAGAACAATTACTGGCCTCCCACCCTCCTAAAAGCTTCCTAACAATGAAAATTAGGCCTCCACCAAAAATGAATCAAAACGGATGCAAAACGGAGGTTCGGGGACCGAAATGCGCGGCCCGGGGCCCCGAAAATGGGCTGTTAAGCATCGGAGGTGGCGTTCGACCACGAAGTTGGTCTCTCGGGCCACAGTGTTCCTCAAAAGGGAGGAAACAAGGTGTGTGCCAAAAACCGGAGCAAACGGAGGTGGTTAGGTGGTCCCGAACCGAGGCACACGGCCGTCGGCTCCGAAAAATCGGAAACCGGGCTCCAAACGGGAAAAATGGCCTACGACCATGAAACGTAGCCTACGGCCACTGAGAGATAATCTACGAGACCTCTCCCTCCCTTTAGGGAGAGAAAATAGAGAAAACAGAGCCTGGTTCGCAAACCGAGGCAAGACACGAAAGAGTCCGGAAGTCTGGAAGCAAGGCTCGCAGCCGAGACTCTGGAACTTCTGAACGAGCACAATATGCAATATCACCGAGTGCTCAATCAGTGACGTCTGAGTCTTAAGGTCGGTCAAAAATGAGGTGTCTACATTAGCACATAGCACATGCACAATTAAGGAATTAAAGCATAATACAGAATGGGGTTGTCGCAGTCTTACCCTTTTTCAAGAAGTTTGGTGCTCCAAACTTACGTTACCTTGATGCTTTGAACTTGAGTTTTGAACATTGAACAACATTTTGGAAATTCCAAAATTCTGCTTGACTGCTCGAACAACAGTTCTTTTGCTCGAGCGTACTTTGCATGCTCCTAATACTTTTACAATCGAGGTAGTTGGCTCGAGCGACCAAATCTTCGCTCGAGTGACCAAATCTTCGCTCGAGTGACCAAATCTTCACTCAAGCGAACTCGCCTTTGCAAGGTACATGGCTCGAGCAACCAAAAGTTGGCTCGAGCGTAAAATGAGAGCTCCTAGTACTTTTGTAGACTTTGCAAATTGGTTGAGCGAACAAAGCTATGCTCGAGCAAACTGCCGTATTTTTAAAAAATTTTGCAAGTGTTTCAAAGTGCATAATTGCATTCTTATTCTATCCTAGGCATTCTTAAGCCATGGTTTAAGTCATATTAATGAGGATATGAATTAGAAACACACTAAGAAAGAAATTTAATAAGCTAAGTGTATTCAGAGTGTGTGTTTTAATGTGCGTCTGTTATGTGTCTGTGTAGGTCACGCGCAACCGTCTGTCTAATCTGTCTAAGTAATCTATTCAGCTTCTGGAGCTATCTGTGAGTAACAATTTTGTAAAGCTATGTTTGACTATAAGTAATTTCCGAATGATATGATATGATAAGCTCTGTTTACTGAAATAATATTTGCTAAACCATAAATGATTGTCCAGCTTTCCAAAATGTATTGTGGCATTCTTAGCATCATGTGATATGTTATATGTGATCTGGTACCAGGGTTTCAAGTGGGTTCCATTTATGGAACTGATTATGCATAATCAACTACATGATCTGCAAGTGGGTCTTTATGACCATCTCATGTGAATAAGGGCCTTGATGACTATCTGCTTTGTATATGGGTCTTTGTGACCAATCTGATATGTTAGCGCTAATGAATGTACCATGTATAACTATTTACAAGTCTAAATATGCATATAAATCTATTTTTGATCTGAATTCTGATTTCTAAATCTGTTATAAACATCATTCATAAAACCTTTACTATGTTGTTATTCACTAGGCTCCAACTCATTATTTATATTATGTATGTAGGTGACCAGGTGTGTGACCAGACTTGAGATTTTCAGTTTGGATCTGTTTCTGTCAAGCTAATCAATGCGGTTTACGTGGAGGTTACCGAAAGTTGTCGTGTTCAATGTTATGTTAAGTGAACTGTTTTATTTTCTTTCCTTTCGTTTGGACAAGTTTATGGTTACGATTAAGGTTATTCTGTATGGAGGGTAAAGTCCCCTTTTGACTTATCTATTTTGAGCTGATGTAAAGATGATGTCTTATATATATATATATATATAAGTTTAAAAGTTCTATTTCATATAAGTCTGCATAGCTCTATGGACAATTATATTTTGTTATTTGCTTCTGCTAGCCCCTTATTTTGTTACTCTGTTTCAGAGGCCTTCGGTAATCTTAGGATTACTAGCCGGTTATGATGCTAAACCTATAGAGGCAGGTTTGGGTTGTGACAGCTTCGATGGCATAGTGTTCTTTCTATTCCACATTCACTATGGGAATCAATTTGTTTCTCAACTTCTTGACTTGTTGATTGATAATTTGAATTGGATTTTCTTTAAGATCATATCATCGCCGTGAGCTATTCGGTGATGATCGATAACATGAAATGGATTTCGGAAATAGCTCCTCAACATCAACAAATGAAACACATTGTGCATTTGTTCCATTCCTAGTGGTAAAGAGACTCGGTACGCAATTGGACTAAGCCTTTCCAGAATTTGAAACGACCTAATGTATCAATGTGATAATTTGCCTTTCTTGCCAAACCTCGATTGACCCTTCATCAGAATTACCCTTATAAACACATGGTCACCTTTTTCATACTCAAGAAGCTCTTCATGTTCTAGTGATCTCCATACTTCTTTTGTCGGCTTTGTGCTGTTTTGAGCTTTGCTAAATGACTTATACATCTTGTTTAGTGTTGTTTGCATAAATTTCGAGTCCAAGCAAAACCCTATCCCCAAACTTCCTGGTCCAACATATTTGAGACCTACATTTTCTGGCATAATAAAGCTACTTATATATCAGCAAGCGTACAGAATTGCTCCTTGGACGAGTGTGGAGATATGTATAAGTGACGGCTGTTCTGACTTCTACGTTTACCATTGTTCTTCAGAACGCATGGCGTATCGGTTTCGAACACTTAAGACCGTCGAATGTCACGTGGCACTATACGGATGTCCCTCTGCATGTGGCTAGATAATGAAAATGACGGTCTGTTGTACTAACACCGTTTCTGGACT
>NW_021033770.1:19579-35717 GCF_004153795.1 Camellia sinensis
GTCCATACTTCATTTTCCATGTCATTTGCATTGTGTGTGTCATTTCCTCGGTTTGCGTGCCAGTGTGCACGCATTTCGAGGCACCTCATTTTTATCCGCCGGCATCCTATGTGAGTGTGGCTGAGGCTCACTCATGTTGGTATATGCCCATTTGTCATTTTCATGTCATTGCTCACGAAGTGACCTTCCCCAATCGTACCCAAGTTCCCGAGCCGAGGCAACTTTGGTGATGACGGACACGTGGCCTTTTGGCACCGAGTCAGGGTTTCCTAAATCCCCCCATTTTAAAATATTTAGGTGGCGACTCTGTATCTGGCAAAGCAGTCCATGTTTGGCACTTCTTTCAAAAACTGTTTTCTCAAAACAATTTGCCGAATTTGGACTCTTTGGTTCAGACTTAGAACCGTGACTATTTGAGAGTCCTGAGCTGTAGTGACCCCAAATGAACAGAACGGGAGCTCACCCTCCCGGGGCGTTCGGGGACGTCTACAGCTGCGTGCGTAATGGAACCCTAGTTCCTGACAAAATAGGACAGGGAAACCCTACCCCAACATAGGGGTGTTTTGGCTCTCACTTATCTATTATGTGCTTTAGAGTGCGTCTCTACAGGGAATGCATGTATCAGTGTATGAGTTCGGGCATCAGGCCTGCGGGCATCTGTCAGTATTGGAGAATCAGTTATCTGCGGGTATCGGATTCAGTCTTTGGGGAACCGTGATTCAGGGATAATAATCAGTGATTGAGGACAGTGTGTATTCAGCTTATCGACTGTGTGTTGTTATGCCCGGCTGTGTGTCATGCATTTACTTTAAGTTGTTATGTTGTCCGTTTATCTGTTTATTTATTTCCTTATTGTTTTATTTATCTTTTTACTAGGGGCAGTTTTAGCACAATTGCTTCCAACCCAGTAGATATTCCCCAAGCACTTTGGACACGAGGTCGTCGACTCAATCGATCTGAGGATCTAATTGACGGACAGCCAGTGTTCCATTCTCTACACCCCGTTGTCAGAAGAAGGCCAAGAAAGCGTAGTGTGTCAGAACAGAGGTTACCAGAACAGTGGGTTACTCCATCAGAGGGCAATAGGACTGAGGTCTCGATTGTTGCTATAGAAATAGACATACCAGTTAGTTGGATGGATCAGCAAAATACATCAGGGATGGAAGCCCTGATGCACATTGCATGAGACAAATGCAGGAGGATGCCGCCTGTAAAGCGGAGTTCTCCAAATAGCAGGCCGCGATCATGGCCCAGCAGGCCGAGCTAATCACTAGACTGCAACAGCAGAATGCGGCATCTGCTTCACATCAAGTTCTTCCTCCGCCAGGGGCTCCATTACCCGAGCAGGCACCTACTGTCCAGAATGCTCTGCCAAACACCCAGAACACCGTGCCAAATGTCCAGAACATGCAAGAGGACACGAACCTTCCAACGGGGCCAGCTCCGCCCCCGCTTCCGCCTCAACTGTCCAAAACCCATACACCCAACCACCCGGACTCTCCCTTCGAGTTTGAAATAGACCATACCGCTTTGAAACTGAGCAAGCTTGAGAAGCTCTTCAAGAAATCACAAGGAGTAAAGGCTATTCCGGATATCGCGGATGGATATACCGACGTGGCCGTGACATTGCCCGATGCCGCAAATTGACCGCTTCGACGGGCCCGAGGACCCCATGGTCCATCTTCAGCTATTCTCAGACATCCTGCGGCCAATGGGCCTAACCCGACCACAAAAACTTTCGTTGTTCGGCCGGACCCTGTCGGGTGTGGCCGCCATCTAGTACGCGAAGTTAGAGGATGAGGTAAAAAGAAGCTGGGATGAAATGGCTGAGGCCTTTGTCGCGTAGTACTCGTACAATACTCAGATCGAGATTACAACTCGTGATCTCGAAACGACGAGGCAGGAGCCCAAAGAGACTTTCTCAAATTTTGTAACTCGATGGAGGGCGAAGGCATCGATGATGACTTTGAGGCCCACTGATAAAGACCAAATCAGGATGATTGTGCGCAATCTCCAACCGAAATTGATGCAGAAGATGATTGTACTCCCCTTTCCCACCTTCTCAGATTTACACGAGATGGGGGTACAAATTGAGGATGCGATGAAGCAAGGTCTGATTGACCAGGATAGGGAACAACCGAGGAGGACTTTCAATCGTAACAACAATGCAGGCCCGAGTGGCGCTACAACTGCAAGAGCTTCATAGGTGAGCATGGTCACCACTATTCCCCCTCCTTTTCCGAGACCCATGGCAGCCACACCCTTCTCCGGTGCATCCGGAAGTAATACCCAAACCACTAAACACCAGCCCAGAGGCCAAGAACCTTCACCCCACTGTACATGCCTTTGTCTAAGGCTCTGGGGGTCTTAACCAGAAAGGGGCATCTAAAACCCCTAGAGCCGAGGCCATTACCAAATCCACTTCCACCCTCTCACAACCCAGCCAAGTACTGTGCATATCACCAGCAGCACGGTCATGATACTGACCAATGTTTCAGGCTGCGTCACGAGATTCAAGACCTCGTTGACAAAAATGTGATTCTACCTCCAGAGAAACCTAACGTCACAACCAATCCACTCCCTACACATAACCAAACTCCACCTCCCAAAAGAGTCAATCTTATCCAGATCAGGGTCGTGTCTTACGATCCTAGTATCTATATTACTCCTACCCATCTACCTAAGCCGGAGGTGTTCTTTCCCGACTGCACCAACTCTTTGTGTATGTTGGACATCTCCACAACCCAACCAGAGCCGACGGTGGTGACCATCGAAGATGGGGTAAGGCAGACTTCAGAAAAGGATGGAATTGTTGAGTTTGGGATTGAACAGAGTTTTGCTGGGGAAGTCTATGATCCGAGTGAGTACATCTTGTCAATAGGCCGGACTGGGCTGGGTTTAGAATTGCCAAAAAAGGAAGAGCTATGTGTGATCCAAGGGGATGGATTTGAGCAAGGGGCAAATGATTTGACGGCTATGGAGAAGGACTTTGCCGACCTACAGTTTTTCGATAACCAAGAATCAGGGGGGCGCAGCAGTCAACTGGTTTGATTATGAGGAATCGGCGGAGGCCACTGGATGGCTGGATGATCAGCCAGATGTAGTGGAAGAATCCCAACCAGAACAGGGCCCGGTAGGGGCGAGAGTATCAACTGTGGCCGGAAGGGTCGAGAATCAAAGTGCATTGTCGGAGAGTGCCGGCACAAAGAATTTCACTCAGGACAGAAGCATTGTGAATGCGGGGAAAGTTGAGCAACAAACTGCACTGACGCAGGTAGAACAACAGGGTTCTGAGAGACCCGGGAAAGCCAAAATTCATGAGGGGATCGAAAGTGCTGTGGGCACAAGAACAGAGGATGCTGTGAGCATGCAGGCTGAGAGTGCTGTGAGTACAAACACGCCCGAGCCATACAGGTGCCTTTTGAAGGCCAACGGAATATGGTGGGAAGACGATGACTTATGTCTTGCCCACATAGACGAAGACTGGGGAAGCAATCAACCGGATGCCACCTGGTACCTCGATGAGGTTGATCACATGACAAGAAGTGGGCGGTACTTCAAGCCCCCACACCTAGACCAACCCGAGACATCTGGGAAAGACAAAGAAGCCGAGAGGAAAAAAGAAAAGCAGATCGAAGAGGAAGCTGTACTGAAATAGCTAAAGAAGATACAAGCAGACATCTCCAAATGGGGACTGCTTATGGCGTCGCGAGTATACAGACAGGCTGTCTTATCTGCCATGGACAGGGCCAAACTCTCTATAGATACTACACCAGAACAGCTGGTTGGGCTGGTTTTTTCGGGAGGAGGTTCCCCGGCATTAACCTTTTCAGACAAAGAACTACCGCTTGAGGGCACAAATCACAACAAACCCCTCTACGTTTTCGTGGAATGTAGAGACAAGTGGATACCGGTGGTACTTGTTGATACCGGGTCCGCCATCAATGTCTGCCCAGCCAGAACAGCATATGCAATCGGGTTGAAACCCGCGGACTTCGTGCCGACTACTCAGGTGATCAGAGCATATGATAATACTAGCAGGGAAGTGATGGGGACTGTCAAAATCCAGACCCAGGTTGGTCCAGGACAACACAACATTGAATTCCATGTCTTGGACGTTCCCTCAACCTTTAACCTACTTTTGGGGCGACCGTGGTTGCACTAGGTCAAGGCAGTCTCTTCCACTTTACATCAGATGTTGAAGTACCCTCACGGGACAGGGGTAGCTATTGTTTTTGGAAATTCATCAATCCATCCGCCGCCGGAAGTGTCCGCACCGGTCTTAGAAATCGAGCACGGCACTGAGGATGTGTTCTTATCAGGGTTCACTTCGGCTGAGGCTCGAGTGGTGCAGAATATTATGGCTGTGAATGAGGGGGTGTACGTCAGTGCTCAATCCGTCTACCTCATGAACAAGTTACAACACATCCCCGGGATGGGATTGGGAAGGAGCGGTTCTTGGAGGGTCTTGAGAGGTCTCAAAGAGCTGGTTTTTGGTCCAAGAAGCTGCTAGTTTTGCTGAAGCTACAAGGGTAACACACTATTTCCTCTTTTAAGCTTTATTTTGCTCCATCTTTCAGCCATACTTGAAAGCATATTTGAGCTTTGGTGTAAACTGAAAAAAGTCTTATTTTGAGGCCCTTAACATGTTTGTTTAAGATCTTTTTTCTATTGGGGGTCATCTACCCCCTTGCATGCTTCATTTTACCTTGTTTTGAGCCATGCCTTAGAGCATTTGTGTTGGCCTTTGTCTGGCCTTTTAGTCATTGAAATCCAGTGGATTTTCAGTGGCTAGAATACTATTTTGAGTGCCAAAATCAGAGAGGGGTGACCCTCTCTCTCCTTATTTTGTTTTTTAGCATTTTTGGCCTTACAAAGGAGCTCTTATTTGCATGCTTCCAAGCCATGTTTCAGGCCATTTGTGATGAGTTTTTAGGACCTACATAGGCTCTGTCCAGAGCTTGTTTTTCCATATTGGATGTCCATCTTGCATGTGTAGAATAACCCTCTTCATAGCATATTAAAGGAGCATCTCATTCTTGCATGCATTAGCCATGTTTCAGTGGGTTTTTGGGCTTTATTTGGCATGTCATACCTCTGAATTTTGTTGTTTTAGTGGCCTCCTGATTGCCTCACATGCTCGTAGTGCAAATCCTCTTTACTAGCTTACATTGCATGCTATTTTGGCCTTTGATTCTAGCACTTTTTGGCCATGCCTTAAATTGATTTTGTGCATGTTTTGGACTGCCTTAGCTCTATTTTTGGGCCTCATGGTCGAATGATGCTTGCCATGTATGCTTGTAGTGTAATAGCCATGCCTAGCTTTGAGTTTTGAAGCCTATTGCATGCTTATATTGAGGTATTTGCATGTTTTAGTGTCATTGTGTATGATATTTCAGAGCTTATTCATTCGCCATCTTCCCACGTTTATCACTCTTTAAGCACATTTGAGAGTTGTGCTTGTATGCCCCATTTATGAGCCATTGCATGAGCTTCATTTTTGTGCACTTCAAGACTTCATCTTAGTCCATTTTGCCACTGTTTTGGGCCTGTATAGGGACTGTTTGGGGCTGGTTTGGTCATTTGTGCATTGCTTTGCATACTTCTAGTGTAATATGCTTCACTAGTTTCGGTATTTGAGCCATCCAACATGCATTATGTGAGTTGTTTGCATGATTCAGGACCATCTTGTATGCCATTTCAAAGCTGGAACTTGTGCTATTGTATGCCATATTTCATCCTTCCAATGCTCTTGTAGAGTTGTGCTTTGTGCCCTAGACTCGGAGCCATTGCACCTTGCATGTTTGTGCGTGTGTTGTTGCCTCATTTTCATCATGTATGGCCACTGATTTGAGTGTGGCTGAGGCCCATTCATTGTAGTTTAAGTCCATCTTGCATTATGTATGCCATATCCATGTTGTCGCATGCTTGATCGTCGCATTGTGTATGCCTTGTTCATGTCTCCGTGCATGTCCATCTTCGTATGTGCATTACGTATGCCATATAGTTCATGTGCATTGAGTATGCCATTCTTAGTTCATAGTATTGTGTATGCTAGTTGCATGTTTGCATATCATCCCTCGCATGCTAGCATGATTAGGTTACATTGCATTTAGGGTTGCATGCTAATCGTATTGTGTATGCCATGTATATTGCATTGTGTTTGGAATACGGTTTAGTCCAAACACGAGAAACGAGGGACGTTTCGTACTCCAAGTGACGAAACGTGCCTCGATTCTCGGTCGCCGACACCCCGGATTACCCATGATGGAGTTTAGGCCATGTTGTGTTTATATGTGCATTCATTTTACATCGAGTTGTGCAATTCGACTCCTCGGCCATCATGCATCGAGATAAGTGATTAGTGGCACGAGGATCGAGGGCTACACTCCCTGGAGCTTGTGCAATGATGGGGAGAGTGGTCATGCACACATATGTTGAAAATACTTTGCCATGCGCCTTTCTCGCTCTCTGTTGCAGCAAATCGGAAACCAGCAGCAAAAATTGGTCAGCAACCTCTTGGAGCTTTGTACAATGTTCTGGGACCAGTTGCAAATAGAGACAAATCGGGGCATCGCGATGGATTTCCCGACGAGACGACTTGAGCATGCATGCATCCCTATCATTCGGAACAGAGCTGAGGCAGTCCATTTTGTTTAATTTGCATGCTAGTTTCCTTACTTACTTAGTTAGTTCATTAATTAATTAATGTTGTGTAATAATTAGTTTAATTAGCTTAGATTAGCTAGTTTATCCTGTACTATTCATTCGGAACCTCCGAGAGAGGGCAATGTTGTAATAAGTGTGCGTGTGCGTGTGTGTAATGTATGTCTTCCAATCCCACGTCTTTCTCCCTTTTATTTACCAGCTTATAATGGTTAGTTTTAGGGCATGTTTCAATTAGTATCTATATGTTCGCATGTTTGCATTCATTCATCTATATTGCATGCACCGGGCTCGGCGCATCATGCTAACTGTATTGTATTTCAATTCCAAGTTGAATACATGTATCGATTGTTACATCTCATATGCCATCTTAGAATAGCCGAGCTTATTGTAGTTTCATTTTTGCATGTGTTGCATTAGACATTCTTAGTATAGTTAGGATTCATGCATGATTTCTAATTAGCTTCTTTCTTTGGCTCGGAGTACTCGGTAAGTGTTTATGCTTTAGCATCCTTGCATGTGTGTGAGTGACTGCCATGATAGCATACTTACCATGAGGCTATGTGCTTATGTGATATAACTACCTGAATGCCTGTGGGTGAAGGTTAGATTATTTGAATTGGAACAATTCATTGATTGCGAGTTTTAAGCTCACTTGAGAGTGACAAATCACCATATTTTCTAACCCCATTTGAGGGTGGCAAAATCCGCATTTTAGCTTACTTGTGAGTAACAAGCCGCTTTCAAAAACAAACATGAGATGTTTTGTTCCAACTTAGGTGATCCAGTCTATACTTGTATGCTGTGCACATCACATGGTAATTCTAGGCTAATAAACCGGAATAAGAGCACATAATGTTTTCAAAACTCGATATCATGGTTAGTAGAGACCGATCTTTGATCGGGCGAGCGGGGGTGCTCACGAAGTGACCTTCCCCAATCGTACCTAAGTTCCCGAGCCGAGACAACTTTGGTGATGACGGACACGTGGCCTTAGGCACGAGTCATGGTTTCCTAAATTCCCCTAAAATAAAATATTTAGGTGGCGACTCTGTATTTGGCAAAGCAGTCCATGTTTGGCACTTCTTTCTAAAAATCAATTTTTCAAAACGATTTGCCGGATTTGGACTCTTTGATGATTCATCGGTCTTGCATTGCATTCCGTGAGATTAGATACAAGACCGTGACATTGACTCCAAACTGTAGTAAGCCCCAATGAACAAAACGGGATTCCCTTCCGAGACGTTCGGGGACGTCTACAACCATGCCCAAACTGCATCTGATGGTCTGGTATAGCCACCTAACTGTGTTTGTAGTGAGTTCTTAGGAGACAAGCTTAGACAGTGGAAACTAAAGTTCGAATGACAAAGCCTAGAATGCAAAGGTTAGGAATTTGCGAGACTAAAGTCTGGTTTAAATACCCAGGGGTGTAGAGACTGCTTCAAAACCACCTCGGCTTGAACTCTGTATGGTAGCCCCATTGGTCGGGTTAGCTATATGCGTCTCGATTCTGGATACCGAATCAACCTAGTCTGTCACTCTGTTGGAGAATAGGGAAAGTCACAAACGGAAAAGTTTTTAGGTTATGATTTGGGTTTAATTCCATCAAAAAAAAAAAAAAAATTTCCCGCACGTGCAGAACAATTTTTAGTCCACAAGTTGGACACTGCTTTAAAGGTAGGTGCGTAGGGTGGTGCGGCCCAGTAACCGCACGTGCGGCCTGGGTCCTGCACGTGCTGGAATTTTTCTTGGAAGCAATGCGTTGCCTCTCTGAGGCATAACCCACACCAAGCTCCACCACTTAACCACTTTAGACCAAATGCACCAAGCAAATTGACAATGGAGAAGGACATGACTTACATTTTCATCACTAGAATGACAAAAGCAGCACAGATAGGAGCCATTGGAATCTAAAACACCAATACTCTGCATAAACATAAAAGTTTCTAATCTACCTCTCCATGCCAACCGACATGTGAACTGCATTTTTGGAGGAGACATACCCTTCCACAACAACCTAGGCACTACTACACCTGAGCTATCATTGGAGGAAAGCCACTCAGAAGTTGATTTCACTGAATAGACCCCTAAGGTACCAAAAGTCCTCACCAATTTATCCTCCACACCAGATCTTAATACTGGGACAGAGTTAAGGACATGAACAAGAGCAGATAAATCTGCAGATTCTCAAGAGCAGATAAATCTGTAGATTCTCAAGAATAAAGGTTTCTTCTGAAGTTTAACACCCACCTAGATGATGAAGATCTTCTACTGAAAATATTAAGAACAGGTGCTTCTTTATCCTGAGAAAGCATATACAATCTAGGGAAAGCTAACTTCAAACAACCAGCATCAATCCATGAATCATTCCAAAAAGAGCACCTATAACCGTCACCTAAATCAATACTAATGTGGGAATGCAAAAAATCAAAGAAATTAGGCCTGGATACAACTACTGACAGTATGTCAGTCCAAACTCTAGAGCCAGAAATTTGAAGATCAGATGGAGGCAACCAAGACTTTGGAGCATACTTATATTTATTGCAAATAATGTCTTTCCAAAGAGCCTTCTCCACACACCCAAACCTCCACCACCACTTAGCCAAAAGACATAAATTCACATCTCTAATCTTCCTAATACCAAGACCACCAACTCTTAAATCTTTAGTAACTTCAGACCACTTAACCAAATGCTCATTTTTCTTAAGGTCAGAACCCCCCCATAAAAAGGAGGCTTGAATACGATCAAGATCTTTGGCAACTCCTCCAGGGATCTTAAACAAAGATAAATAGTAGACAGGAAGGTTGATCAAAATAGATTTAATCAAAGATAATCTGCCACCAAAAGACAAATGCCTTCTCTTCCAGCTGGCAAGCTTAATTTTAAACTTCCTAACAATAGGGGCCCATGTTGATTTAAGTTCAGGACTAGCACCAAGAGGTAGACCCAAAAAAGAAATAGGAAGCACAGCTTTGGAACAATTGAGGATATCAGTAGCCTGATCCAGTAATTCCTCCTCCACACCAACACCAATAACTGAACTTTTACTGTAATTAATCTTTAGACCAGAAACAACTTCAAAGCATCGAAGCAACCTCTTGATACAAAGAATTTCCTCCTGATTGGCCTCACAGAACAAGATGGTGTCATCTGCAAATTGAAGGTGTGACACTTTTTCCAAATCATTCCCAATAACAGACCCCTTGAAGACTTCCAACTCTCTAGCCCTCAAAATCAAAATATTCAGACCTTCCACAACCATATTAAATAAAAAAAGGGAGAGAGGATCCCATTGCCTTAAACCTCTTTCAAGTACAAACTCATCTGTAGGGCTTCCATTAACTAAAACAAAAATTCTAGCCTTGGAAACGCAGCTTTTGATCCAATTCCTCCATTTAAGACCGAAATGAAAACTTTCCATTAGATTAAATAAGAAATTCCAATTTACACAATCATATGCTTTCTCAAAATCAATTTTAATAATCACCCATTTCTTCTTTTTACTCCTTCACCAATCTAAGACCTCATTTGCGACAAGCACCCCATCAAGAATGAATCTCCCCCCCAATAAAGCTGACTGGGAGGGGCTAATAATAGATGGAATAATTAGTTTTAGCCTGCTAGATAACACTTTGGCAAGAATCTTGTACATGGAACCAATAAGACTAATTGGTCTGTAGTCATTGAGGCTATTGGGGTTCTCAGTCTTGGGAATGAGAGCACTAAAAGAAGAAATAAGACCAGAGGCCAGCTTTCCATTAGCAAAAAACTCTTTAAAAAATAGCATGATATCCCCTTTCATAAATTTCTAGCACTTCCTAATAGCTAAAAGATTAAAGCCATCTGGCCCAGGGGCCTTGTTCCCATCACAGGCCTTCAGAGCACTCCAAACCTCTAACTCTGTGAACTCCTTTTCAAGATCAAGAACTTGGGACCCATCTAAGGTTTGAAATTCCCCCTATTTTTGGCCTAACCTTCCATGATTCTGAAAAAGCACTCTTAAAATGATTCCAGACATGTCTTTTTACTGCTGATGGATCATCAACCACCACTCCATTTGCTACCACTGAGTTAATGAAATTAATGTTCTGCCGATATTTAACCATCAAATGGAAATACCTTGTATTTTTATCACCTCTGAGAGCCCAGTCTTGTCTAGATTTCTAAAGCCAAAACCACTCTACCCTCTTACTTAACTTCCAAATTAACTCCTTCAACCCTGTTTTTCTGGATATCTCAGCTGCCAATAACTCTCTAGATTCAGCTAGTAGGTCCAGCTGATAGAACTCCTCCTCAACAAGTTTCAGTTGGGATGTAAGGTTTCCAAAAATAGATACAAGCCAAACCTTTTTAGACAGACTATAACCAAACAACCCATCAACCTCTGCTTCAAGCCAAACCTTTGCAACCATTGGCAGAAAACCAAAATGGAGAAACCAACAATTCATGAACCTAAAAGGTTTAGGACCCCAGTCCCTACTATCTTCCTTTAGAATAATAGGACAATGATCAAACACAGACCTAGGCAGCCCCCAACATTTAAAGTTGAAAACAGCAAGCCAATCAGAGTCTAATATGAACCTATCAATGCGACTCCATTCACCATTTTCACTGGAATTGCTCCAAGCCAACCTTCTCCCTAACATTGACAGCTCCACCCCTTCAGACTTGTTAAGAACTCATTAAAATCCTGCATACCTACATTTCTCCTAGAACAACCAACCCTCTCACCCTTACACCTAATCTCATTAAAATCGCCCCCAATGCACCAAGGATTGGGAAACAATGGCTTGATCCTAATAAACAAATCCCATAAATCCCTTCTCTTTACAACATCATTAGGAGCATAGAGATTGACTAACACTCCTTCAAACTCAGATTTAATCTTGCCAGCTAACATAATAAATTCCTAGAACAGCAACTACTATGAAGTAAGAAGACTCATGGATTCCAAATGCACAAAAGACCACCAGCAAAGCCATTTGCACCAACTTCCAAAAACTCAAATCTATCAAAAGGCCAAACGGATCTCACTATATTAGGACTAATAACTTATCTCTTGGTTTCTTGAAAAAATACCATATCCACTTTCTCATCTTTAAGAACTGTCCTAATTTTCCTCCTTTTAACCTCCCTCCCCAAACCTCGAATATTCCCGGACAGAAGATGCATAATAAAATAATAAAAAACTCCAACACTCCCAAAACAAGCAAAAACTTACCTGATTTGTTGGTGCCTCCTTTGCTCAATACTTGCCACATCTTGCCTTTCCAGATCGGCGATTCTGTTAAGCACAGCATCCTCCTGATCATCAAAATCAATACCCAAAGCTTTACCCAACTGCACAGTTGCTTAAGCTTCATTAAGAACAATTCTTCCACTGCTAGACCCCGACTTTGAAGATGAAGCCAACGAAAACGTAGCAATCGCAGCTTTAAGAGAGGCCCCTTTCTTAGTAGTGGTTAGCTGATTACGGCTCCTTTATAGCAATTTCGATTTTAACTTGTCACTTATTGTATTCTGGACTCGGGTTGGTATGGTTTTGAATAGTTATTCATATCTCTTTCCTTTGTCTTCCCCTTTGTTTTGGTTATTGGGTTGTAGTTGTGTGTTTGGGACAGGTTGGTTGCTTGTTTTTCCAAACTTTTATTGCTGAGATTTTGGCTCTTTCGCTGGAGCGGGCATTCTTGCGCTCGAGTGGGATTTGTCAATTCTCAACAACTCTTTTGCAATTTTGAAATACTGGAAAAGTGCTTTGGATGCTCGAGCGTCCAGTCCCACGCTCGAGCGGGGACCTTCGTCTGCAAAACTTTTGGAAATGTGTATTTTATGCTCGAGCGCCAACTTTCACGCTTGAGCGGAACTTTGTGTCTAATGCTCAAGCGGGGCTTTCCACGCTCGAGCGAACTGCGCATATAACAGTCCGAGAAGATAATATTTTGAGTCACCTTTTCACATCTCTCTATCTGTAAAAATTTCCAAAAAGCTTATTGTTGAGCCTCTCTCTTTAGAATTAACCTTCTCTCTTAGATTTCATCTAGATCCATTGATCTTTTCACCCTAGTGACTTTCAGAAAAAGGTAGAGCTCGTCAAGATCTACTTTTTGATCCAAATAGAAGTGAGTTTCGGCGTTCTTGGAATTTCTCTCTTGTTTGACTTATCTTCTTCCTTTGAGGTAGGGATCTTTTCTACACCTTCATATGATATTTAGCTTAGTTATTTGTATCTTGCGTGACAATGATGTGAGTTGAGGGTGTTGTAAGCAAACCTAGTGTTTGGGTATATATGGAAAGAGGGATTGTTGTCAAACATGAAATACATGAATGTGGGTTTTGCACATGAAATGGTGTTAGGTCACAATGGTTAGAAATGATATTTGGGGTTGATAATTAGGAAAGGGGAAGTTTTGCCCTAAAATGACTATCATGATTATTTTATAGAGATAATTGAAATTGACATGGAAATGTGAAATTGAGAGAGTATTGATATGAATGGTGGGATAAGTTGTGCATTAACTCATTCTTTAGAAATTTGAATAAATTATCTGTCATGAGATTGAACATCTATTTAGAAATAACTGTACTGGGCTATCGGTGGAGTACAGCTATGATTGTTGTAGAAATTGCATGAGGATTAGGTGAATTGAAACTAATCTCTTGTTGTTTGACATTGGATATGACTATGCTTATATACATTGTACATGTATGATAATGTGGGAGTGGAAAAGGGATGCGATTCATTGTTTGATGTTGTGTTTAAATGTATTGCATATGTATGAATAATTGTTTGGGAGAAGAAAGGGGTTGGACTCCATTATAATTAAGTTGGCCGAAGTGTCCTGGGTGAAAGTCCAGAAATTATACATGGGTGCCTAGCCCGCAGGCGAAATATCCGTAAAATGGCAATTGCAGTGCTTGTATAGCCTATCTGTGCATGGGTCCCGTTTGACGGCAGCCCGCAGACGAAACTTCTGTGAAAGAAAAGTTTGAAGTGTTCATGCATTATTGATTTCCAACCATTGCTTATTAACATAGTCTGCAACTTTGACCTTCAACTCTTTGTTTATCGCACACACCCCTTAGTCTTCTTGGATTGCTAAACCTGCTGCACTTCACAATCATTACCTTACAAAATCAAAACTTCGTCCCTACTCTACTCTTCTTGTAGGTATAAACACATGGCGGACAAACTCTGAACTTCGATACATCCTGAACAGCCTTTTCGGATCCATCTCAGCGGGCAAGTTAGTCCACAAAGATTGTAAGAGATTACTTAGCAAAAGCCGGCGATTTTGGCCCAAATCCCTTCTCTTGTAGAGATTGGCTGCCACCCTCCCACCCAAAAACTCCTACCCTCTCTCATTTGCAAAGAAAAAACTTCAAAGCTCACCCTTTAGTCTCTTTGTTGTTGTTTATGTGTTTGTTTGTTTTTTTTTTTTTTTGTTTTGTTATAACTAGTGTTGGAGGAAAACAGTTATTTTTTCAGAGTAGGATTGTGTCAACAGGCGCGTTACACTTCCAAATATATGAAGTCGGACGAATAGTTAACTGGCAACAGTTTAATCCAAAACCACAAGAGGGGTAATGGTTATTTCCAAATTGATAGGGATAAAGTACAATAGGAGAGTGCAAAATATCACCCAATTTGCTTAAATCGACCGATTGCCGGCCACCAATCCGTAACCACAGATTTAAATTTTTAAAATTTATTAATCCGTTTTCAAAGTCGAATCTGTTCTGCTTATAGGTAATAAATAAATATTTTTAACCTTTTTATCTAAGTAAAAAATGAGTGTGAGTAAAGATTTATATGTGAAATTTGTTACAAATTAAGTAGTTATTATATGAAAAATTAGTTTGTGTTACTATATTAAAAAATATCGTAAAAATTAGTGTTTACATATTTTGCCAAATGCTTAATTAATTAGTTAAGGAATATTCTTCACTCCGCCACAAATCGCGACTTGGTTAGTTTGCCACTTCGCCAATCTTCATTTGATTTATAATTTTATTCCTCAAATCTTCTACCGCTAACCACACCACACCCCGAAGTGCACTGTTTTTAAACAATATGAGAGAGATAGGGATTTTGCCTTCTTTTAATAAAGTTTAAGAAGAATCGGAGAACTAATGCAAAATGATGTGAAATAGAGAAAAAGAAAGAAAGAAAAAAAAAAAAAAAAAGAAGTAGTATATACATTTCAGACTAAAATGGATGGCAAACTAGGGTATTTTTTTCATTTAATGTCTAACAATTTTTGTGCTGAAATAAAAATAAAGTATTATGTAAATTATAAAATCTTAAAGAAATTATATTAAAATTTATGTCAATTTGTAAGCTATATTTTCGCTAGGCTACAAGAAAGTCAAGTGTTAATTTACTTACAAAAAAAAATACAAATGGAAATGGATAGAACATTTTTGTTTTGTCACTAATCTAAACATAAAATTTGGGTTATAATTTTGTTCATTAAAGGAATACCAATCTTAGTTGCCATCAATAAATAAATAAAAAATGGGTGAAAATAAAATAGATTGGAAAAGGCTCGCTTTCCTACTAATCTAACATAAACAATTTGCTTTAAACTTTTCAATAATAAATTTATTACTATAAAAAGTATCTTTTAAGAAAAATTACAATTCAACTATTAAACATTTCTTCACATCATATTTTAATACAAATTAACACAAATTAAATCAAAACTCATTAATAAAATCAATTGTCAACATTTATTAATTTGATAAATTTTTTACCGACTTTACCAAATACATCATTACACCACTACAAAACAAACATCTTAAAAAGCCTCATGAGAGACCAAATAGTTTGAAAAAAAAAAAAAAAAAAAAACGGGCGTATTATACTTACCTTCCTTAAGGATTGATATTTACAGGAACATTCTTTTTAATTTTAATAATTACAATAACATTCTTACTTTTGTGTAAAATCTATTATCAACATTTCCATCACCTTATTATACTCTGTTAGGCTATTTTAATGAATGTTACTAAATATCATGCTAACTGGCATGTCGATGTTAGGTGAGGTTACACTATCAAAAATGGTGAAATTGCACCCATTAGGTTACCTTATTTATTTTCAAAAAATAAATTTTACTCACCCATATGAGTTTTTGCATATTATATTATCAAAGGCCCATAACATATTTACCATATTTAATAAAAATTCTTAAAATCATTTAATTTATTATAAACCCTTAAATTTTTTAGGACTCATTTAAATTCATTTAATGGAAAAAAAAAAACTTAATTTTCATTGGATAAAATAGTTAAATAAATAATCTCCATAAAATTAATATTAAGATAACATTATGATAATCTGAATATAAGGACTTATTCCACACACATAAAATTAACGTAAAAATTTATCATTTTTAAGTAATGCCATTTATTATTTGAATTTTTTTTTAAAGTTTGAAATAAAGGATTTATTTTTTTCCGGAAAATTTA
>NW_021033775.1:0-10031 GCF_004153795.1 Camellia sinensis
CAAAGCATGCTCCTCTTCATAATTGAAAGCACATGTAGTAATTGAAATGCAACCGTATTAATTTATCGACAAGGTCTTTTCTTTTGAAACATGATAACTAAACAAAATGACATAGGAAAATTGCTAAATCACAAAACAAGCTTAGATTATGACATGCCATGCAATCTTGGGAAAACAACCTCAAAATCGCCCAATGAATTATACATGATGTATGTATTTGAACTATAACTCCTTCAAATCTTAGTTATTTCTTGTATTTAGCCACCTTAACTCTCTTGAATTCATATTCTCGATAACTTAAAAAGACAAAGTTTAGAGTGTAAGTCTTACCTAAAGGTTGATTTCCAAGTGTAATTCTTAACTCAAAGCTACCAAATTGTCTTCAAATTCCACCAAATTTTCCTTTTCTCTTCCTTGAGGGCTTCAAATTCTCTCTTACTCTCCTCTCTAGTCACGTTTAAATTGTTCTTCAAAAGTGAATAAAGAGTGTTGTTGTGTGATAGATTGTTCCTTAAACTCACATTAGCCTTATATAGGCTTGATTAGCATTAGGCTAATTAAGTGTAATTAGTTCTCATTTAATCTATTGCTAATTATTTGATTTGGAATCGAGTCAAATCAAAACTTACCAGAAATTCCAAAAATTCTAAATAACACACCAAGAACGTAGTCAATTTTGTGTTCAGATTGCCGGATAAGGCCTTTCAATCGCTACCGAAACAAAAAATTCTAACAAAATTGCCTACATCAAACAATGAATTACAAATAACACATGAAAATGCACCAATTAACACATTGATTTCAACTTAATTACTCATTGGGCATCCTAATCATAGGGTCATAGCTAATTACAAATCGGGATTGTTATAGTTTCATTGTGGAAGTGCCGAGTTCGGATCAAGGAACAAATGCGAAGATAATAACAGAGGTGTGGAGGCATGGGTTGAGAGTAAGCAAAAGAAAAGAAATAGTGACAGCTGTTAGAGGTCAAGTGTGTATAGAGAAGGTGATAGAGGTGAGGCGAGAGTGAGGAAGAGAAAATGAGTGGATGCAAAGAAATAGAAGATTGAACAAGGGAAGCTATGAAGGAAGGTGGATCTTTTTGACTTGAAATCTTAAGGCTTTTTGGAGGATATGGAGTTTGAAGGGAGACTTCTCTTCTAATCACTTACAGAAATGTGGTTTTCAACGCGTTATTTAATGCGTTTTTCTGACGTCACTGTTTTATAATATTGGACGGCGTTGTAAACGCCACCTTTTTTTTAAATGAAAACGACACGTTTTAATATAGGAAGGCGTTCAAAAAGCGCCTTCAAATTCTCTAAACAGTATCTCCCTAAATGGGCCGGCCGCCTACTCACTCTTTTACACCCTCTGTCCTAATCTCTCACTCACTTCAAACCCTCTCCTGATCTGGACGGGCTCGCTCTCTCTCTTCTCAAAATACTTCCAATACAGCTGATTCATCTCAGAATAATCAATCGTCGATATCTCAACGGATCGCTCTTCTCTCAAACTTCTCTTCCAACGGAGATCGATCGATCGAATCTCGGGTGATTCATCTCAGAAATGGACATCTCGGCGATTTCGATTTTGATTTTCAAGCGGCTTCTCTCTCGATTTCGAAGGTCTCTCTCGATTGCGAAGGTCTATCGGTTGATTGGTTGTTGATTTTCGTTGTGTAGATTCAAGCCATTTGCATTTGCGGAGATCAAGGCATAGGAGAGAAGGCAGGAAAGGTTCGGATCTACCCCTTCTTCTCTCTATATGACTATCGTAAATCTGATTCGGTGATTCTGTTTTTTTTTGTTGTTTGTTGTTGATTCTGTTTGTTTGTGTTGGTTCAGTTGATTCTATATATATATATATTATATATATGTATATATATATAACTTTCAAATTCAAATTTTGTTTTTTCTCGTCTTCATTTTCTAGCAGTGGATTCAAACTTTATTTGAATAACTATTTTTATCTGAACTAGGAAAATAACTAATACCTATGATTTTTCTGTTTATGTTGCACGGAATACGCTTGCATGGGTATGTTGAATGAGGAAGAGTGATATTTCATAGCTTGGAATACTATATAAGGAGATAAATTTCTGGAAGAAACCCGTTGATTTATAGTCGACCAAAGGGAGAGTTTAGTCTTGAAATATTATGCTATTCGAAAAATTATCTTTCACCCCTCTTTTTCCATCCACATTTCTAACAATCGAAGTGAAAAATAAATAGTTACAGGTGAAACTTGGTTGATTGGTTTGAAGACAAAATGGTTGGAAATCGAAAATCTGAGTGAGGGTGACATTCTATTTGTATTAGACAAAATGGGAGCTGGAAGGCTCTGACGGCGCTTACTTCTTGAAGGAGAAAAAGCAATCTCTTCACCAAGACTAGGTAATTATGACTCTTTTCAGTTTGATGTCAGTGTTAATTTAGTTGTAAATTTAGTAACTTCAACCTTCATTACATCTTAGCAGAGTTGAAAAATTGCTTAATAGAATCCAATTAAATTTATCGTGTGTTTATAAAACAAGGACCATTGATCGTCCATTGAGTATGAAATATCATCTAATTGTTTTTGAACGTATGTCAAGTTGCAGCACATAAGAATTAGCTTCATTCAATTTATTGTCTATTTTCTCATGTTACGTAATGAAATGCTATTGTGTGTGTTTAAAAGCAAAAGCAATGTAAACGTATATTTTGCCCTTCACTATGAAAAAATGTATTACTTTCACCCCCTCTAGACCACTTCAAAATGGGTGTACTTGTAACGATTGAATAGTGAGGGGTCAATATGACGGGTTCATAGATGACGAGCTTAAATGATATTTCATAATAGTTTGAGGGGTCTTGGGGTAAATTGACTTATTTTGTTTCAAATGCTTGAGTTTTTCATAGTGCGCCTCAGCATGAGGTGTATGTGCTGGTTATGTAGTTACATACAGCTATTTTTGTTTCCTTTATGCATCAAAAAACCATCAAAGCTCTCTTACCCCTTGACTCGTTGATATTAGTTCCTTTGCAGTAGTGGCTGATTGTTCTCTCTGATTATCTTGCGAGGGATGAATGAAGATTTGATCAAGGATAACTTGTTATTGTATATAAGTATTTATACAAATCTGTTTTAGTGCCTGATCGTATTTTAAGGAAATGTTGTAACAATTCTCAGTCATAACTATCTTCTATAAACTAGTGTTTTTGCGGTTTCAAGGAGCTTGTTATAGTTTGAGAAGGACCAGGGTTTACAAGTCACAGATTCTTCTAGATTTAGGATATTGAAACAGGGGTTACTGTACTAGTCATGAATATTTATTCTTTTATAAGACACACATTTAGTGATCAAAACTGGATTGATTTACTCTAAGTAGTTGATTAAATGTAATCTTTGATATTGGGTTTTTTTTTTTAATAAGATTAGACAATTTAATTTTATGCATTATAGAGGGCTCAAGTCCAAAACCTTTAAAATGATTAGACTGTTCTAATATGTCGTGGAGCATGTGTACCTGCACGTTTGTTTTCTGGCACATCAAACATATTTGGCCCAATTGAACGGGGCTACCAATTCTTTTCCTTTTAAATTGATTGAATCTGGTGTTTTATTTTTTTTTGAAAAAAATTATTTGATCTCTGCCTATTCTTGTTCACTAATAATCATGTTAAGCTTTATGGGGTACTTTAAATGATTCATCTAATAATTAAGATTGCTCATCCTATTTTTTCTCCATTTATTGCTTTTAAGTTAAACATCCAAATAAATAAATTAATGTTTTTTTAATTCCATTATGTTCAGATGGGTTCTTCTCCTCTCCAACAATTTGCAATTTTGCGTGAACCAGGAACATGTTTTTTGTTATAATAATTATTTGTTTTTATTGGGGTTTGTTGATTTCCAGGAAGCTTTAATCTCCGAGCAGGGCCTTCATCCATTTATATATAGTGAGTAATGGAAGGTCAGCTTGTTGTGTTGTAGACTAAGAACGGATAGAAACCTTGATGATCGAAACCAATGAAGGAAACTCTTGCCAAAAAATATGATATCTCACCATCATGAAGTTCCGAGTGGAACTCAAAGGCGCGTCGCAGGCCAAAGCTGAGAATACTTCATATGAACCGTCTCATGGAACCAGCACAAACATTTAGCATGGAATTAAAACAGAGGGCATGTAATTAAATGGGCAAGTAATAAATTTTTCTGTCAGGGAACCCCTCTAGGAAATTTATATTTGTGGTAAAACTTCCCACATCTCAAAAGTCGCTCCACTTCCATTGAAAAGGACCAAGGTGCCAAAAATTTGGTATGGGACTCCTTTAGGTAAAGCTTTTAAAATCGCAATCTTGTTGATTCTTTTTTACTACTTTTTACTGTGTTTTTAGAGCATTTGCTTAGTAATATCATGTTTAAATTTCCTGTGCACAGAACTTAAAACTTGGTTGTTTGTTTTATTAAGTTATGAAAGGCCATCATGTGCAATTAGTTTCCTCTATAGGCTCAATAAACATGATCATATTTTGGGGCTGAAGCTCCTGTTCTAACTCTTGATTTGATCCCACGTTGTTGAGCAAGGTTGGGGGAGGAAATGTCCTAGTGTGCGCCATTGGTTTCGGAAGGGGGGGGTTTCCTTAGTCCCAAAACCCATCATCTTTCCATTCTAAAATATGCATCTGTATATGTACTAGTGTGTTGATAAAAAGATTTAGTTGCCTTTAAAGCTCCAGGCTAGATCATGTATATGCAAATAGTAAACCATGAAAAAGACTTCCGCATCATTATTTTTATTAAAAAGCATTGGCACAAATTATTTAAATTCACATAGCATCACTAATTCATAACTAGTAAATATAGACACCCTGATTAAAAAGTTACTACAACGTGGATTATTAGCATATTTGGCCTACTGATGGAGCGTCGACCCATTGGTGAAATACATAGTATATGCTAGATAAACCCGAAAAGTTAATGGATAATTAGTGAACAAGGATAGGACATAAGAGTTCAGTACAATTTCCTTGGGTTATTTGGGAATCCGGTGCTTCCTCTGTCAATGAATCTCATTTTGCTGACCCATCTAGACCCCCATAACGTCATAATATGATGAAAAAGTATGACATAAAGTTCAGTAATTTTCGTGGTTTTATTTGGGATCGGTGACTCTCTGTCAATGATTCCATTTTGCTGATCAATGCTTCTACACATTCTGTTACTTGACATTACATATCATGCTTACGTTTCTATGAGGTAGACAACCTATGCAATGCATGAGTGATTCCTGTTTTGCTGGGCGTTGCTGATTCTCGTGCCTTAGTGAGCCGAGATATTCCTTCCTCTGGATTCATGTGTTAATGTGGATTGGTTTGTATCATCTAAACTTAACTGGTCAAAAAAACTTATGGTTATTGTAATAATGTTGATAACTTCTAGATATAGTGAGGGTGGTCTGTATGCTTTTCCTTTACATTGGAATTTCATTACAATTGCAAAAAGTAGCTCTTATTTCGCAAGCTGTAATTTTAGTTGGCTTCCATTTTTTCAGCTGACTGATATGATTTACTGCTTATGTGCAGCAGATATTAACTTTGGGCCTAGCAGATTAGGCCCTTTGGGCTAGCAATGAGGAAATGCAAAAGTGTTTGAGATTTTGATCCGATGAACATGATGAAAGACTGACTCTTAAAAGATACCTATTTCGGTTCTCCCCTTCCAATTAGATTTTTTGTCATTTAATCTTATAGGATACAGACCATCCATACAACTTCTGGAAATTGTAGATTAATTATCTGCCCCCAAATGGTTGTCATCTACTTTCTGTACCTTCAAGCTCTTCTTTCTCGCATGCCAAACTGGTAGATCCTTCACATCGGTTCCCAAACTTCTCACTTCCAGCAAACTTCAACCCCAAGCAAGAAGGCCGCCCAGCACCTAGACACCCCACCCATGCTTTTGAAGGCAAAACTCTTCAGAGATAGTCGTTATCCTGGGCTTTGAAATCGCCAACAGGTAACTTTTGAACCCTCCGAGGGTTAGGGCTATCTTTTTTTGCTCATCCAACATGCATGACGAAAGAAAAAATCTACGATCGAACAATCCCAAAGTGGCTCTGTCTTGATGGCTGGGTCCACACGCGCACCTTACTCTGAGCTTTTGCCTATTTCAAAGAGAAACGCTGATGTTCCTGTCGACAGTGAATTTTTTTGGGCTCTGGCCAAGGCAAGTATGAGTGAATTAGCATATACCTTCTTCTCAATTCGCCTTCCTTTTGATCTTGCCAAACTGTTGTGGGGTTTGCTCAAAGCCTTTGGAGCAGCGAAAATCTATGTAATTTAACTTTACCTTTGTTCCTTTAAACCTTCCATGAACGTTTTTCTTTCTCTTACCTTTCTATAAATATTATAATCTCTCTTATCATCAATGTGGGGGGGCTGTGTGCGAACGGCACTTTATGAATTCTCATACTGGCTATGGTGAACTTGAAGTTTTGAGTATAGTGTCTTTAATGTTCTGATCACCATAAAATTTATTTTTTTTTTTTTACGGGTTTCAAGTTTACATTTCTTATTCCGATCACTAGGGCAACAAAACTATCCTCTGAATTTGCTGATTTTGCACTTTATTAGGTGCTGATCTTATGGTGTGGTTGCAAAAAAGGGTCGATTGCAGTTGTATATGAGCTGAAGCCAATGCTCACTGTGCGTTAGACCCTCAGCCTCCTGCAGATTAAAAACACAAAATTCTTCTTTTCCCATGCGAGGACTATGGTTGATTATGCCCGATCTGATCTCATCCAGAACAGTAAAGAACTTGCAGCCGTTGTCGCTGAGGCGTTCAAATGCTGGATCAAGAAAATGGTTAACCTTCTGAACCCATCCTGTAAGCCCATAGAAAACTATGCAGGTGCAAAAACACTTTTTGAGTCACAATGTTCTCTCAACTAGGTGTCAGGAAGGCGTGCACTTCACTTTATCTTACCCTCTCATTCAGCCCTATGAGAAAATTGTTCTGAGAACTCGTTTTATTCTAGTTTGGTCTACGAAGAGTTTTTATTGTATTTGCTTTTACAGTTAACTTACTGGACACCCATGAGGCTTTGTTGTGGTGCTAATTTTGTTGTGATTAAGGTTTAATTTTTGTGGTACAAACAATGCACAGAAGCTGTTGTATGCATTCTGTTTTTTAGCATTCTGACAAATTCAATCTACAAAAAAAAATTTAGCTTAATGATTTGAAGTTTTAATTTGTCCAAATGCTGTTGGTTATGAAGTTTTTTAGCATTCTGACCAAGCGAGACCAAAAGGCAACATGGGCAAGTGACTATTATTATTTGCTTCAGTCTTCTGACTAAAAGAAAATAATTTCAAAAAAAAAAAGAAAAAAAAGCTATAACGGCGTTTTTACAAATGCCACTACAGTGCAACGGTCATATTTTTAAAATAGGGAAAAACCTATCACGGCGTTTTTAAAACGTCGCTAAATAATGGATGACGTCATTTTACCTCTATTTATCACATTTAGTGGCGTTTTTAAAAACGCCGTCTATGCTAATTTAATGACGTTTTTAAATCGCCATAACGTTATAGCGACGGCCGCATCTTCGACGTTTAGTACTAAACGTCACGAAAAGAATTAGCGGCGTTTTTTTATACCTATAGAGGCGTTTTTTAAACGCCACTAAATGTGAAATTTTCAGCAGTGAATGTGTAAATTAGCCCCCTTTTTTTTTTCCCTTTCTGGATAACATTTGGTCACAATTGGTTTTGAATATGAGAATTGTTTCAATTTCTAACACTGTTTTGTTGGACACATTTATAAGTCAAGGCATCCCTGATTTTCTTTTTCTTGAATGAATCTTGGAAGAGTATATGAATATCATAAAATTCGGGCGCAAAAATTACTGACGAGAATTTTTTGTTGGCATACAAATATAACAATTAGTTGATAAATACTAGTTGTATTCTGATTAAGCTTAAGGTCAATTTTGACAATTAGGGGGAAAAAAGCCAGCTTAATGGCTTGTTGGTTTATTTGATTCATATCACCTCTCTAATTTTTTTGCACTTTTTTTTACCAAAAAAAAAAACCCAAAAAATTGATTTTTTTCTTACTTCCCAAAGTAGGTCTAAATCTATTTGATTATCAAATAGTGCTTATTGAAATTATACTTTCTACAATGTTTCTCCTCTTTGCAATTGGCCATTTTTATTTAAATCAACCATGCTATTAGCAATTAATTGACCATTAATTTTATTTTTTGAGGAAGTGATTCATCCTATTACCAAACATCAACGCATCTTGATCATACCTTGCCAAAGAGCACTCCATGAATACTTGATCTTTTGAAGTACAGAGCAGTCTTTGTATGCTCTCAAACGATTTGTATTTACTCAAGTTGGCATCTAATTTGAGAAAGCAATTGGGTTCAATGGGTTTGTTTTCGAACTGATTTTATGATCTGAACGGTCAACTTTTTAGGACTCGTTGAATACAAAAATTTATACAACAATGAAGATGACAAACATCAGTAAATATATGTTTGAATCGCATTTGTCTTATAAAAATATGACAACAAATATAATTTGAAAAATAACTATTCATTTTTTTCACTACAAATATGATTCAAATATATAGCTATCAATGTCCAATTATTTTAATTTTTATATGAATATTCTACTCAACAAGTCTAAAAAGTAAACAATTTAGATTATCGAAGTATTCTCCAAATTGGGCCCACAAAGCCCAAACTATTCTCTCAAGTTGAATGACTAACTTGAGAAAATCCAAACCTGCTCTTAAAATATAGTCATGTAGTAAGGACAATTTAATTTTAGAATTAATATTACAATTTAAGTTAAGATCAATCAAAATCAAATCATTACAATTTAATTTAAGATCAATTGAAATCATATCATCATATAATTATATTATAAATATATTAATAATTGTGCACAAATAAAATATAACAATTAAAATTTTAAAAATATACACTTGTATTATCAATTTATTTTTAATTCAAGATTTAAAATTTTATTATGTTATGAATTTTTTAATAGGAAATGAGTTTTTAATAATGTAAGATAATAATAAATAATATATAGTTTTTATTAACATGTGTTGTAAGAGATATGTTAATAAATGCATCAAATCAATACAATTACTCCCATTTTGTATAGAAAGTAGTAAAAGCATGGCATATTACACCAGTGGTCCTTACATTTTACATTGTGTCATTTTGGTCCCTCCACTTTTAATTAATTTAATTTTGATCCTTAATTTAAAATTTTGTGTGAATTTGATCCAATTGATAATATCGTTAATGTTTTTTACGAAAAATTATCACTATATTGATTGAGATTAACTCACTGAATTTAGTAAGTTTATAATTTTGCCCTTAACAATATGACACATGACATTTATGTGCATATTTTTCATTAAAAAAAATAGTACGAGTTATAATCAATTAGACCAAGTTGAGACAATCATAAATTCATAATCAAAATTAAGATAATTAAAATTATAAAGATCAAAATGACGCAAGAATCAAAATATAAAGACTATCATCATAATTTGCTCTAAAAACTTATAAACCTATTAAAACTAAAGAATTATTTTTACGTGGAGACCAAAATACCATCTTAAAATACCATCTTTGTATTTTTCTCAAATTCACCCATTAATTAATGAGAAAAAAAAATGGTGATAAATCCAATTTAGAGAGGGTCCAAGGCATTAGGTCAATTGAATATTTTTTGTTGGTGAGAGGTCTATAGTTTGGTGAAAAGTTCTGTAGGATATTTTGTTTCCAATTTTAGCTCTTGACTTTTTTTTATCTACTTGACTTTTCGTTGACTATCTGTTCAAGTTTTTACCTATTTGTTCAAATTTTTCTCTATCTGTTCAAAAAGTTTCCTATCTATTCAAAATTTTACCCTATCTGTTCAAATTTGTATCCAATCTATTTAATTTTTTAACCTTTTCAATTCAAATTCCTCATCTGTCAATTTTTTTGTCTATCTATCTAATGTTATATCTAT
>NW_021033776.1:0-14641 GCF_004153795.1 Camellia sinensis
ATAATATCCTTGTCATTATAGCCTCCTGTAGAGGCTCGCATCTCCTGTCTCGCAAGAACGATTGTGAACCCCTTCTAGCTTGGACTTGGCTTCGGTAAGGTCGATGTATCATGCTGACAAACCACTAGGTCCTCTGTAATAGAGGACTCCTTGGTAAATCGTGAAGTGTTTGATTTTGCTCAAAGGTAGTTTACCTGAGGAGGCGCGGAGCTCGTTGATGATTGGGGCTCTCCAGTTGGCGGGCTCTTTTTTGGGAAAGATAGTTGTTACCACGCATGGCATGGATCGCTTCAAAACTTCTATCTTGGTTGATTTTTCTGCAAATTCTACCTTAGAAGCCAAGGTAGTGAGGGCATCCGGGTGTCAATTGTTGAAACGAGGAGCGTGTTTTATCCTACCGTATCAAATTTGTTTGTCTACCATTGGACAATGATTCTGTATGAAGACAAAGAGGACTCTTTGATAGCATAGTCTCCATTGATCTGCTTGACCCCATATTAGGGTCGTCTTTGATACATAAGAGACTTACTCCTAGATAGAGTGCTACCATAAGGCTAATCAGAAAGAGAAAAAAAGGAAAAAATGGGGAAGGGTCTGAGAATTAAATTAGAGAATCAGAGAGGGAAAAAAGAAGTGGTGCGAGAGAGTTTGAAAAGAGAGAAAGAGGGAAAATAAAATATTTTCTTTGATATTTTTATTTCCATTTCATCAATACACCATTCAAAAACCAACCACTAAAGCTGTAATTCCAAATTTTGGATTGAGAATTGAGAACACATTCGACAGACTTGAGAGCAATCAAAAGAAAGTTTGTGACTCAGAAAATTCATCATTTCCCAAAAGGTGAGTTTTCGCAAATTTTCATTTAATTTTAAAGTGTGATATAATTTGTTTAAATACTTCATTTACTTCTTTTCATAACTGTTTTTTTTATCGCTTTAATAAGATGGCTGCACCACCCACATATCTGTTGTAATTTAAATATTGTATATAAACTGTTGTAATTTATTACTTTAAATAATAGACAATGTTATGTGATTTTTCAAACAAACAAACACAGACAGAGATCGGGGCGAGAGAGAGAGAGAGAGAGAGAGAGACTTACCTGTGAGAGAGAGCCGATCGGTGTAGATGCAAAACCAGAGAGTAAACGACTGTGAGATGAGAGAGTGAAGGAGATGAGATAGTAAGGGAGACAGATTAGAGAGAGACAAATCTCATATGTTCGAAAAAAAACCAAAGATCGGGGAGAGAGAGACATAGACAGAGATCAGAGAGAGGGGCTTTACCTGTGTGCGATGAGGTCGATCGATCGGTCGATCTTGTGAGAGAGAGACTCGATCACTGAGTGCGCAGATCAAAATCGCAAGTGAGAGTGAGAGAGAGACCGAGAGGAGGAGAGGAGATACAGTTCTGATGAGTGAGTGTGTGAGTTTGATTAGATTAGGATTTTTCTTGTTTTGAACGATCTGATTTGAAGGGGAAAAAAAGAGGTTATTTTGAACGGTCAGATCATATTTATTTATTTATTTTTTTTTAAAAAAAAGTTTTATGCGGGCGGGTTGGGCGGGTACGGGTCAAACCCGCAACCCGCCCGCAACCCGAAATTTACATAAAATTCAAACCGCACCCTACCCTAATGTGTTTGCGAAACCGCCCATACATGCGCGGTTCGGATCGAGTAGGGCGGTTTGGGTGGGTCGGATGACCCTATGCCCAGCCCTAATTAATATTGTGTTAATAATGAAAAGATAAAAACAATATGATATAAAAAATAATAAGCTTAAAATTATTGTTTAGAAACTAACACAATAAAATGAAGAGAAAATTAGTGAAATGCTTCTTTCTAATTTTGTATAGTAAGGTCCTTCCACATTTTTACAGAGAAAATTTAACTCAGAGAAATTTTGCCCAAGTAGAGAAATTTCGTCCCAACTCAAAGAAAATTTCTTTAAGTTGAATTTTTTCTATAAAAATGTTGAGAGACCTTAACTATTATAAAAATATTATATGTCTTTTATCTTATAAAATCTTAATATCATGAATTTTAAAAAAAATTCCCCTTAAATGAATGGTTCTCCAACAGATATAAATACACAAGGTCCAAGTGAGTATTTTAGTTTTTTATTTTTATTTTTATTTTTTATAGATGATTTTGTGTTCTTATTTTAAAAAATATTTAAATTTAAAATTTGTTGACCATAATTTCAAGTATGGCGACACCACATTAAATTTAAACATATACTACAAATTGAAATTAAATATATGTTATGTTTTATTCTATTATTTATTAAATACAAAAAATTTGTAATTTTCTTGTACAAACTATATGTTGTCTTTGTTCAGTGGTGAATCATCATATAAGCTAAGTAGGCTCAAGTTGGGCCCACAACAGATTGGCCTTTAGTCCCTCACACTCTGCAGCTAAAAACATGAAAGATTGCACCATGGACCCTCCTCTATTTGAAGTCTCATATGTTCCTTTCCAATATTGCATCCAAATCTTAAGTTGCATTATAGATGACCGAAGGGGTTTACTTTTTTAAAATTTTAGGTCTAATTTTTTTTGGGCTAAATTACTAATAGATACTAATAGTTAGACTTAATTACCATCAAATCCTATTGAAAATAAGTCTTAGTAAAATTGTCGCTAAAAATAATTTTTTTGTGACAATTCTTTATATATGTCGCTAAAAATTTACAATTAGTGACTTTTTTCATCATGATTTTTATAAATTGTCGCTAAAACTTACAATTAGTAACGTATTTTTATGACATTTTTTCCATATAACCTATTAGACAATAAGTCCACTTATTAGGACCTTTACGTAAGTACTCCTTTTTTTTGGCCAGTAAAAATTCTTGGGATAATAAATCACAAGGTTTAAAAATCTATTTCAAATAATTTTTTCGAACGGTAAGGAATTAATTTGATGCACACAAGGTGATCTAAAATATCCAACCTAATTTTAAAAAAAAAGTTGCATCATAGATTGAAGTTGGAGCATTACTACATGGAATAATGTCATCCAAGACCAAGCTGACATAATAGTAGGCCAATAAGTAATTAATATATACTCTATTTAATTGAGGAATTTAGTGAAAAATCTAATGAAATACTTGTATCTTAATTAATTTACAAGGTATTCTTCTACTTTAATAAGTCTCATTGCTGTGTTTGGTTGGGGGATTTAGGGAGGGATTTGGAAAGGGAAAGGGAAAAGGTGTGTGAAACTATGTGAAATGTAGGTATATTTTTTTCACATTTCACCTACCTTTTCCATTTCCCTTTCCAAATCCCTCCTCAAATCCCTCGGAATTTAGTGAAAAATCTAATGAAATACTTGTATCTTAATTAATTTACAAGGTATTCTTGTACTTTAATAAGTCTCATTCTTTTAGAGATTTCATCCACCAAATTCTAATTCCCATTATTGATGTCTTTTATAGACAATATTACCCTTATAGATATTTTCTCAAACATGATATGCACTAATTTAAACTATTTTTAACTTCTTACATATTAAACTTAAAAAAATCATAACTTTTGTTGTACATATTTATTTTTTTTATGAAATTTGTATTCTTGAAACTTATTTAATGGGATTTGTCAAACAATATCTCATTTGCATATGTAATTATGCAAAATAAAAAAAAAATTGATTAGATTAAATTTTATTATATAAATATTCACATTAAAATTGTACTCGTTATCAATGTGAGATGATTTCACATTCACTGAATAATGAGAACATTCACAAATGTAAACAATGTGAACATTCACAAATGTAAACAATGTAAACATGAATTATATGTCATAGGCGACTAAACTGTGTAGTAGTTAAACCAGAATCAACCTTTCTGTGACAAAACATTTAGTAGCTAAAAATAACACTATTGGCGACTATTAATTTGGTCGCCGTAGATAATTGAATTTTTTGGCGACAAAAGATTTAGTAGCTGAAGATGTGAGTTAAATGAATTGATGTATCCTTTGGGCAACTAATATGTTAGTCGCCAATCTCACTCATTAGCGACTAAGGAACTTTTAGTCACTAATAGCTGCTACTTTTGCCTACTAAAATATTAGTCACCATTCTGTTGGACTTTTGGCGACTAAAAAAAATTTAGTTGCCAATACCTTCGCCGACGATGTATCCACAACAAAGCCAACGACCAAAATTTTTGGTCAGGAAAGCATTTCGGCGACTAAAATCAATGCTTTTGGCGATTAAAACATTAGTCGCCAAAAGTGTATTTTCATGTAGTGTCATATGATGGTAATTCACAAATTTTGAAACCCTAGCAAAATTTTATTTGAAACTTCCACATTCACATGGTTGGGATGTTATTGTGACAGCCCTATGGTGAATGTTGACATTGAAAATTGAAATTCTGAATATCAATTACTCTTAAATATGAAGTTCACAAATAATAATTGTGCTTATTGTAGAGTTGAACATGAAGTTTCAGCAATTCAGATATTACAAAATCATTAAGGTTTGAATTGATCACAAAAAATGAATCATATATAAAACTTATGTTTCTACGTATATTAATTTCAACAAAGATGTCCAGCGGAGAAGAAAGACGAACAACGAAGAACAATAAGCTTCAAATGACAAAAAATCACGATGCTGGCAACTTTATCCCAATATGAAACTCTTAATCCAAATTCCCGAGATGGCAATCTTTTGATATGGTATAAATATTCAAAGCAACAGCTAAAGTTTCCCTTTTTATTTGTTTGAATCCCAAAACACACTCTTTTGATTACAAAGTTATTTTTGTGACTTTATAACTTATAGTACTAATTGGATTATAAGAGCTATATTTACGCTAAATATGCTGCATAACGGTACATTGACGTCACGCAATATTTAGCGACGTTTTGAAAACGTCGTGGTAGATCTTTTTTATTTAAAAAATATAACCGTCGACATCATCTATAGTGACGTTTGAAAACGCCGTCATAGCTTCAATTTTTTTTTTTTTTTTAAATTGTGCTAATTCTGTGAAATTTAACTAAAACAAATTACCTATAATAAAGATGAAAAAATATTCAATATATTAACTAAATTTAGGTAAACATAATACTAGATCAATTCATGCTTCTCAATAAACAAAAATATTTCAATTCCAAGATGAAATAAAGTTAAACTAGTGCCTAGTGATAAGTTGAAAGTTATTACAAAACAAATCAACACAAAAAAAAAAGATCAATCATGTACCCTTTACAGCTCGGCACAAAACAAATTGGCACAAAAAAAATCAAGATATTTAAATTGCATGGATGAATGTCTAGCATAAAAAGAAAGGGGGGGGGGGAAATCAACTGTATGCTATACAATACAATTGCAAGACTAATCATGTACTCTTTACAGCACTGGGAAGCAATTTACAGCACTGGTAAGCAAGTTGAAGGCTTCATCCTCTTCTTCCAACTTCTTTTCCTGTTGACAAAAAAAAATCCCCGGACTTAGTAAGAACTGATGGTGATAAAATAGTATCCAAATTCACATGTTTTGAGTTCCTATGCTGCCTTGACAAATTCAAAACCACCTTGAAGTGAACAAAAATAGTGCACTCAAAAGAAATGTATGTAAATAAACCTTTACCAGTACAATTGATGGCAAAGGATGATCTAGGATAGAGTGTTTCAGCATTTCCATCTTTTATCCTGAGGGTTAAAAATCATACAATAAGGATACTCTTATGCAAAAATAGTATAAAGCTACAAAAGATATTAATACCCTTGTAGAAGCCAAAATAAATCATCAAGGCATGAATGATTTCAAACTTTCTTAAGCTAGAATAATTTAATAATAAAACAAAAAAGTGATCTAAAACTCAAGATATGCACTTGTAGAAAATGACAATATTATTTGAGAAACAAGACATTTAATAAAAGATTAGATACTAAGCACGACACAACAAAGAGAGTAGGGGTAATATGTATACATCCACTCACTTATAGATCAATGTATTGTGCTAGTCTAAAACAATACAGTCTACACCATTCAAGTTTTTTCGGTGTCACTTATAGATCCACTCACTTCTCTCAAATTATTTCCCAGCAAAATACACATTAAACTCCCCTTGCTATTTTTTTGCTTCTTCAGAATCTTTGCTAATTGAATCTAGGTGTGAAATGATATACATAAAACTATGACAAACTCTAGTTCTATCAAACCTTATGAACAAAGTTTCCTTATATATGCCTAAAACACAAAATTATGAAACACCAAACATAAGCAAAATTAAAGTATTTTTGGCGACCAAAATTTTGGTCGGCAAAAATTTAATTTCAACAACTAAAAAATATTTTGGTCGCTATGTATATAGTTTTGGCAACTAAATTAATTTAGTCGCTGAAAGAAAAATAAAAATTTACTTTTTATCTTTGGCGACCAAAATTTTGGTCGGCAAAAATTTAATTTCGTCGCTGTATAGATAGTTTTGGCAACTAAAATAATTTAGTCTCTTAATGAAAAATAAAAATTTACTTTTTATCTTTGCCGACCAAAATTTTGGTCGGCAAAAATGTAATTTCAGCGACTAAAAAATATTTTAGTCGCTGTATAGATACTTTTGGCAACTAAAATAATTTAGACGCTGAATGAAAAATAAAAATTTACTTTTTAGGGCAAATTACAAATCCCCCCTCGAGGTTTGGCCAAATTACAAATACCCCCTGAGGTTTGAGAAATTATAAATTCTCCCCTGAATGCTATATTTGCATAACAAATTAGGGGGTTAATTTGTTATGAAATTTAAACCTCAGGGGGCAAATTGTTATGAAAATACAAATCTTAGGGGGCGGGATGTAATTTCCGAAACCTCAGGGGGATACCCGTAATTTAGCCAAACTTCAAGGGAGGTATATGTAATTTGCCCTACTTTTTATCTTTGGCGACCAAAATTTTGGTCGGCAAAAATTTAATTTCAGCAACCAAAAAATATTTTGGTCGCCGTATATATAGTTTTGGTAACTAAATAATTTAGTCGCTGAATGAAAAATCAAAATTCACTTTTTATCTTTGGCGACCAAACATTTGGTCGGCAAAAATTCAATTTCAGCGACTAAAAAATATTTTTGTCGTTGTATAGATAGTTTTGGAAACTAAAATAATTTAGTCGCTGAATGAAAAATAAAAAATTATTTTTATCTTTGGCAACCAAAATTTTGGTCGGCAAAAATTTAATTTCAGCGACTAAAAAATATGTTAGTCGCGGTATAGATAGTTTTGGCAACTAAAATAATTTAGTCGCTGAATGAAATATGAAAATTTATTTTTTATCTTTTGGCGACCAAAATTTTGGTCGGCAAAAATGCAATTTCAGCGTATAGATACTTTAGGCAACTAACCTAATTTAGTCGTTGAATGAAAAATAAAAATTTACATTTTACCTTTGGCGACCAAAACTTTGGTCGGCAAAAATTTAATTTCAGCAACTAAAAAATATTTTGGTCGCTGTATATATAGTTTTGGCAACTAAAATAATTTAGTCGCTGAATGAAAAATCAAAATTCACTTTTTATCTTTGGCGACCAAACATTTGGTCGGCAAAAATTCAATTTCAGCGACTAAAATATATTTTTGTCGCCGTATAGATAGTTTTGGCAACTAAAATAATTTAGTCGCTGAATGAAAAATAAAAATTTATTTTTTATCTTTGGCGACCAAAATTTAGGTCGGCAAAAATTTAATTTCAGCGACTAAAAAATATGTTAGTCACGGTATAGACAGTTTTGGCAACTAAAATAATTTAGTCGCTGAATGAAAAATGAAAATTTATTTTTTATCTTTTGGCGACCAAAATTTTGGTCGGCAAAAATGTAATTTCAGCGACTGAAAAATATTTTAGTCGCTGTATAGATACTTTTGGCAACTAAACTAATTTAGTCGCTGAAAGAAAAATGAAAATTTATTTTTTATCTTTGGCGACCAAAACTTTGGTCGGCAAAAATTTAATTTCAGCGACTAAAAAATATTTTAGTTGCTATATAGATACTTTTGGCAACTAAACTAATTTAGTCGCTGAAAGAAAAATGAAATTTTATTTTTTATCTTTGGCGACCAAAAGTTTGGTCGGCAAAAATTTAATTTCAACGACTGAAAAATATTTTGGTCGCTGTATAAATAGTTTTGGAAATTAATATAATTTAGTCGCTGAAAGAAAAATAAAAATTTACTTTTTATCTTTGGCGACCAAAATTTTGGTCGGCAAAAATATAATTTCAGCAACTAAAAGATATGTTAGTCACTATATAGATAGTTTTGGCAACTAAACTAATTTAGTCGCTGAATGAAAAATGAAATTTATTTTTTATCTTTTGGTGACCAAAATTTTGGTCGGCAAAAATGTAATTTCAGCGACTAAAAAATATTTTAGTCGTTGTATAGATAGTTTTGGCAACTAAAATAATTTAGTCGCTGAATAAAAATTAAAATTTACTTTCACTCATCACTCTTTCTCTCTCTTTTTGTCTGTCTATCTCTCTTTTTCTCTTCGTGTCTCTATCTCTGTCTCTCTTCTCTTTCTCTCTCTTTCACTTATCACTCTTCTTTGTCTATTTGTCTCTTTCTCTCTGTGTTTCTGTTTTTGTCTCTGTCTCTCTTCTTTTTCTCTCTCTCATTCATCACTCTTCTCTATCTATCTGTCTGTCTCTTTGTCTCTCTCTCTCTCTGTGTCTCTTGCGCATCTCTCTATCTCTCTCAACTGTCTCTGTCTCTTTCGTTCATCTCTCTTCTCTTCATCTCTCTTGCTCATCTCTCTTCCCTCGCTCTCTCTCATCTCTCTTTTCTCTCTGTCTCTCTCGCCCATATCTCTTATCTCTATCTCTCTCTTTGTCTCTCTCGTTCGTCTCTCTTCTCTCTGTGCCTCTCTCGCTCATTTCTCTTCTCTTTATCTCTCTCTGTCTCTCTCGTTCATCTCTTTTCTCTCTCTGTCTCTCACTCTCTATCTCTTTCTCTCTTTCTCTCTCTCTCTTATTTTTCTCTCTCTCACTCATCACTCTTCTCTGTCTGTCTGTGTCTCTGTCTCTTTTTCTCTTTGTCTCTCACTCATCTCTCTTCTTTCTATCTCTCTCATCTTTTTTCTGTCTCTATCTCTTTCACTCATCTCTCATCTCTCTATCTCTCTATGTGTCTCTCCTGCTCATCTTTCTTCTCTTTCTATCTCTCTCTCTTTTTCTATGTCTTTCTCTTGATCATCTCTTTTCGCCCTCTTTCTCTCTCTCTCTTTGTCTATCTCTCACTCATCTCTTGTTTCTCTCTGTTTCTGTCTCTATCTCTTTCTCTCTCTGTCTCTCTCTCACTCATCACTCTTCTCTCTCTCTTTCTCTCTCTATGTCTGTCTCTCACTCTTTCTCTCTGTGTGTCTGTCTGTCTCCCCTATTGTGTTCACTTTGCTTACTCTCTCCTTCCCCTCTTCTCTATTTGCCGAGCTCTTTACTAGGCAAAAATGCACTTTTAGCGATCACTCTGTCTCTCTCTCATTCATTACTCTGTCTCTGTCTCTCTCTCACTCATCTCTCTCTCACCACCCACCATTGTTGCCACTCCACCTCTACGACTACCATTATTACCACCATCGTTACCACTCCACTGCCACTACCACCACTACTACTACTATTACCTCTCCTCTACCACCGCCACTCCATCTCCTCTACCACTACCACTACCACAACTTCACCACTAATCTCCTTCGCCATTACCACTCCACTATCACCAGTTCGCCATCACAACTCCACCTCTCTATCTCTCTCTCTTGCTCATTTATCTTCTCTCTCTCTTTCGCTCATCTCTCTTCTCTATCTCTTTTCAAATATATATTTTTTCAATTATTGTTTTTTTCCAATTATTTTTTTTCAATTATAATGTATATGATCCCATCGTCATAAATAATAAAAAAAATAAATATAAATATTTTAGGCCTAGACAAACATGTTTTTTAGTTTATATTTTAAATTTTTTTAAACATTTTGTTCAAACCAAATGCGTTTGGAGTTGGAGAGGCGAAATAGACGGCTTTGCAAATTTGTCTCCCAGACGATATTGCCCTCAAAATCGCCACTTCCCTTTAGGTTTCTTCCCTGCAAATAGTTTTTTTTTTATTATTGTTATTTGAATGTGATGATTTTGTTTATTTTTTTTATTCTTTTTTCTTTTTTGGAATTTCAAGCTATCAGATGTGTAGTCGTTGGGTAGTTGCTCATGGTTTTGGCGCGTGCTGTGTGGGTCGGATTGTGTGTGGGAGAGTCTGTACAGAGACAGATGGCCAGCCCTTGATTTGGGCAGAGACTCTTCTTCAGCTCCACAAATCAAAACCCATCAACTTGACCCACAAATTCAGTCGTCCTCCATGGTTCTCTCTCTCTCTCTCTCTCTCTCTCTCATATTCAGTTCATTATCTTGTTTGCTCTTTTTATTTTCTTTTTTTTTTTGGGTTCAGTTTCTTGTTTCAATTATTTGATTTTGGGAATTTTGTGTTATGTGCTTGAATGAAGTGATTATTAATAGTGCAACATAATTTAATTTATTTGGGTTTGTTACTCTGTCTATTGTTTTTTAGCTGGGTTTGAACTTTGAAGTCTTTATAAGGACTATACCTTTGTCAATTTGTATTGAAATATAGAATGGTGTCCTATGCATTTGCCGTGCAACATCCTCTTTTTAATGAGAACAATTGTAGACTTTAGAATGTTGGGAACACTGACAGTGTCCATGACTTCACGCTTTATTGTACTTTGATTAGGTTCCTATAGTAGATAATATATGTTCCTTGTGGGTTGTTTGGTGCCATTTGAGAAATTTACGACTGGACTTGTAACAAAAGGGAACTTCCAAAGGGAATTGACAACCATTTTTGATCTATTTCCTCTATTGGTAATGACAGTAATACAGAGTAAAGAGGCTGGCGAAAGCCAAAATAGTAAATAAAGATGTCCAATGAGCTGTGACATTCTGTATGCAAAAAGACTTTTATAAACAAGTCACATTCGTAACCAAAACACATTTACATATCAGATATACATACACACAAGTTAGGGATTCAATCCCTATGCCATAACTGTACAGTTGGAGTCTATAACATCTATTACAAAACAAAAACAGAAGGGTGAATCTGGACACCCCAAAACAGCCGTGGCTTGGACGGACTTGGAATCTCAAGGTGAGGCACATAGGTTGGCTTGACAAAACAAGAGCTAACCCGACGCTCCTAGCTCCGGTCTAGTGCCTAGACACCTACATATATATATGTATACATATATAAATAGTGAGCTAAAACCCAGTGAATAATAGTTATGTAAAGAGGTTAAGAATGAATGTCCTTCCAGTAATTAAACAGTCATATCAGTTACTTAGAAACCATAACAGTCATATGTGGTACATCCAATAGCAAAACAGTACAGTAGGTCTTAACAAACCGAACAGTCAGTTGGTAGCCATCATAACAGTAACAGTAGTGGTTCCAAACATGGAAACCGACATAGATCTCTGTGTCAGTAGCAGTAACAGTAAATTGCTATGGATGCCACAAATACAGTTTACAAATAGGACAAACATTCATTCATTAAACAATAACGTTTCAGTAAGCAGAATAGTTAATCATTCAGAAAATAATCATAATTGAACATATCTTTACAATATTGTTACTCACAGAGCACTGGGCTATAAACAGCTAGTGGGCGTCTTCGGGTGCCAACCCTACACAGTTACAGAATGAACACACACTAAGTTACACACTCGGGAATCAATAACTTAGTCCCTATCTTGACTCGGTGTGGTTCTACATCAATATCCTCATTAAGATGCCTTAAACATGGCCTAGGAATGCCTAGGATGAAAAGAGGATGCAAGGATGCACTTTAAAACACTTTTCAAAATTTGCTGAAACAGGGGTCCACGCTCGAGCGTGGTTTCTACGCTTGAGCGAACATGCAGACAAAGGAGTTCTGCTCAAGCATGACTTCCTACGCTCGAGCGGACTGCAAACTTCACGAAAAGTATTGGATGCATGCAATTCACTCTCGACGGACGCTCGAGCGTAAGACTCAGGTCCTCGCTCGAGCGGACTGTAAAACACATGAACTTCTGGGCATATGCATTTCACGCTCGAGCGTGACTCCTACGCTCGAGCGGAAGTGCATGTACTCAGAGTGCACGCTCGAGCGTGAAGTCCTACACTCGAGCGTGGGTCCAAAATCTGGAATTTCCAGATTGAACCTCAAGCATGAAATTCAACTTTTAAAGCTTCAAATTTGATCCCCTTGGGCTAATTTTCTGGAAAACTCTTGGAAACTCATAGTATAACATGTCTTTGAAAATCAATTTGTAAAATCAAGCCCAAAGGTAAGCAAATTGACCACAAATTCAAAGGAAACTTGAAGAACGATGGAAAAATCATACATGCATGAGTTCTCATGAACTCTAGTGTTTCAAAACAAGATCAAATGCAATGTTGAGCTCAAAATCATGATGAATTCATGGACTATAACATAAACATGAACATGCATGTGGAAATTCATGAAAAACAACCTCAAAATTCAAGAATATGTACATGCATACATGGATTAAACTTCAATTCAACACTTTAAACTAATATTTGACTCTAACCTCCCTTAATCCCATGAACCATGCAAGAATAACTCAAATGTACAAATGAGAGGATGAAGTCTCTACCTTAGGTCTTGAATTCAAAGTACATAAGCTCAATTTTGCAAATTCCCCTCAAATCTTCTAAGTCTCCAAGCTAAACTCTTGATGAACTCAATTTCTTCTACTCTCCCTCTCTCCCTCAGTTTAGTCTAAGAAAGTGGCTGAAAAAATGATGTATAAAGGTGCCAAACAATGTTGTAGAAAATGGCCACTCAATGGCAATTTGGTATTAACGCAATCTAATATAATTTAACATTATTCAATCTAATTTAATCATTCCAAATCGGATTTTAATTAAACCTACCATAAAATCACATAAATTCTAATTAGCATAAAACACTAATCAGTTTCTGATTCGGCCGCCGATAAGGCCTTCAATTTGCAGTTCGAAATTAAAACGTGAACAGATCATATAATGACAAACAGATAGAAATGCAATTAATGCAACAAACTCATGCAATCAGTTCAGAATTTCAGCTTAATCAGTCACTTATCATGCTCAATCGCAGATTAACACTAATCAGAAGTGAGGGTCGTCACAAAGACGTTTTTCCCTTTAAACCAAACAAGTGTATATATAATAGGATTGCCAAACATCCATTGTTGTATTCATTCTCTCTCTCTCTCTCTTACTTTTACACCCACTCCCCAACAACAACCACCAAACATCCCCTTCTCTCTCATTTGTCTTCTCTTTTTTTTTTTTCTTTCTCCATCGCAAATGGTTCGGAAGATTCAATCACGACAACTCACGATCTTTGTATATCTACAATTGTAACAACCACAACAAAATTTCCCTTTGCACTCTTGGAATTCCCTTTGGTTGGTATCTCTTAAACCCAACAAAACCATCCGAATAACCTGTCAACATTCGATGCTTCTAATCTCAAGAAATCTGTGCCTCCCGAATATTTGAAATTCATCAGCAATTTGGAAAATGAGATCCTTAATGTTTCTATGGAGAAAGAGACGATGAAGCTTGAAGTGATGAGGGCCCAAGCCATGATTAACATTCTTCAATCGCGTATTGATCTTTTGAACAAGGAAAACGAGGACTTGAGAATCTCTCTCATTTGTCTTCTCTCTTTTTTTCTTTTTTCTTTTTTTTGGTTTCAGACTCTCTCTCTCTCTCTCTGTCATATAAAAAATGGAGCCAAAATACATTCGAAGTGGTCAAATCATAATTTTGTGCTCTCTCTCATATTCTCTCCCAAGGACCATTTCAATGGCTTTCGAAGAACAAAGCAGCGCCCAGGTTGAGAATGTTTGTAGGTAAGAACTGAGACATTCTCAGTTCCAAAACTGAGACATTCTCAGTTCCAAAACTGAGAATGTTCTCAATTTAAAATTGATAATGATTTTAGTTTACAAAAATATCTAGTAAAATTGAGAAAATTTTCAATTTTTCTGTGTTAAAACTAAGAATATTATCATTTTTTCAATTTTAAACTGATAATATTCTCAATTTTAAAACTATAAAAAATTGAGAAATTTTTCAGTCTACACATCTTGAAATCAGGAAGCAATGAAGACTTCTGTTTTTTCAGTTTTTGCATTTGCTTCTATATGTGGTCCATGGTGGAACAGTGCTTTTTGGTTATGTGCTATTCTACTAGTTAATAAACTCCTTTATGACATGCAGCCTGTATTTAGTCCTTCTGTTTTAATTGAGATGATTAGACCTGACGGCTCATCCACAATCTCTGTATTAAGTGGTGAATCTCTATCTACTAAGTTGGCTCATGGAAGAAGTGGTTAGCGGCATTGGCGAAGAAGGCGTCACCGGTGTTGGTGACAGTGATACCATGGTGGTGGCAGGCGGTAAGGTCGACGTGGTTGAGGTCGGCGCTGGAGCCGATGACGCACTAGACGGAGGGGAAGGAGGAGTCATACGGAGGAGACCAGAGACTGGGTCCGTGGGGAGGGGAGAGAGAGAGAGAGAGAGAGAGAGAGAGAGAGAGAGAGTGTGTGTGCGT
>NW_021033776.1:16071-40388 GCF_004153795.1 Camellia sinensis
CGGGTTGTTTTTGGACCTCCTCTCACGATTTCAGCGTGATTGGAGCCTCCCCTTCCTTACACAATTTCAGCGTGTTTGGAATTTATCTCAGGTTGCGTCGTGTGCGCACCTGGGCGTTGTTGTTTGGACCTCCTCTCACGATTTCAGCGTGGTTAAAGTGTTCTTTTCCTCACACGATTTCAGCGTGTTTGGAATTTATCCCAGGTTGCGTTGTAGACGCGCTGGGCGGGTTGTCTTTGGACCTCCTCTCACGATTTTGGCGTGGTTTGAGTGTCCCGTTCCTCACACGATTTCAGCGTGTTTGGATTTTATCTCTGGTTGCGTTGTGTGCGCGCTTGAGTAATTATTTTCGGACCTCTTCTCACGTTTTCAGCATGGTTAGAGTGTTCCGTTCCTCACACGATTTCAGCATGTTTGGAATTTACCCCAGGTTGTGTTGTAGACGCACTGGGCGGGTTGTTTTTGGAGCCTCCCCTTCCTCACACAATTTTAGCATGTTTGGAATTTATCTTAGGTTGCATGGAACGCGCTCCTGATTGATTTTCTTTGTTCTTCCTCCACTCACGAGTCCAGCGTGGTTGGTGTGTGTTCACCCTTTGCATCTATTACATCACATCTATTACATCGTATCTATTTTACTGTCTGGTCTAGGAGACCTTAAATTCTCCGGTCTAAGGAGACCTTAAATCCTGCATCTTTATTCGCACTGTCTTGTGCACTCCCGGGTCTAGGAGACCTTAAATCCTCTAAAGGTACAATTCCTTTGGTGTTTGTTGTGCCCGAACGACTTCCAGTGGTCTGGTATAGCCACCTGTCTATGTTAGCAGTGAGTTCCTAGGAGATCAACTGAGACGGTGGAAACTAGAGTTCGAATGGCTCTTGCCTAGAATGCACAGGTTCGGGATTTCCGAGACTAAAGTCTGGTTTAAATACCCAGAGGTATATCCTCGGCTTGAAATCTGTATGGCAGCCCCATAGATTGAGATAGCATGTGTATGCGCCTCAATTCTGGATACTGAACCAACCTAGTCTGTCACCCTATTGGAGAATAGGGAAAGCTGTGACCATAGTCAGGGAGAAAAGTAATACCTGTGGCTCAATCAAGAAGAAACGAGAGATCCCCAGCAGCATGAGGCACGATATTGCATGTACGGTTCATTCGAAGCTGGTGCAACCAGACGAATCGCGCAGGTATTGTATCTTCTCCGTGTGAAACGTGACGAGAATCGAACAATTCTCCGCATTCTTAACTGCATGAAATGTAGTTATTGCTTTGCATTCTTGCTTAAAACTGTTGTATCTATTATGAATATGTGCTTCATTACAGCTTGGTGCATTTGCATGATCATTGAGATACCTTCAGCTTCTTGCATTGTCGGTTGCATTTTGCCCCTGCCTGTGGGCACATCTCTGTTTGTCTTGCCTGTTTGTCTAAGTCTTCGGCCTTGTCAAAAATGGATTGTCTCTGGGCTTTGACATTCACTCCCGTCACTTATGACTTCCGAGTTCTATCAAAGAGGGGCAACTGTAGACACCCCATTTTTGACCGACCTTAAGACTCAGACGTCACTGATTGAACGCTCGGTGATATTGCATATTGCGCTTGTTCAGAAGTTTCAGAGTCCCGACTGCAAGCCTTGCCTCCGGACTTCCAGACTCTTTCGTGCCTTGCCTCGGTTTGTGAACCAGGCTCTATTTTCTCTTCCCGAAGGGAGGGAGAGGTCTCGTAGACCATCTCTCAGTGGCCGTAGGCTACGTTTCGCGGTCGTAGGCCATTTTTCCCGTTTGAAGCCCGGTTTCTAGTTTTTTAGAGCCGTCGGCCGTGTGCCTCGGTTCGGGACTGCTTAACCACCTCCGTTTGCTCCGGTTTTTGGCATACATCTTATTTCCTCCCTTTTGAGGGACACTAGGGTCCGAGAGACCAACTTCGTGGTCAAACGCCACCTCCGGTGCTTAACAGTCAGTTTTTGGGGCCCCGGGCCACGCGTTTCGGTCCCCCGAACCTCCGTTTTGCATCCGTTTTGGTCCATTTTTGGTGGAGACCTTATTTTCATTGTTAAGAAGCTTGTAGGAGGGTGGGAGGCCAGCAATTGTTCTGAAAAGCCAGCTTTATTTCTTCACCCCTCTCCCACTCCCGTTTTCCTCTCTTGAAAGCCAATGTTGACCACCTCGGGGCCACTTTCTTGAACCCTAAACCCCATATTTGTGTTGTACACACCAGGAAGGCCACCAATATTTGGTGGCCGACCAGTAATTGTGCCTGACCCTTTTGAACCCCTCTAAAAAGTGGTCTTTTCTCTCTCCTGGTTCACTTTCTCTGGGTTTTGACTACATAGTTGTGTTGTGCACACATGGGAGGCCACCTTTTTGAGGTGGCTGACCAGCAATTGTCATTGACCCTTTTGACCCTTGGTCGGCCGGCCATGGGAGGTGGCCAGCCGGCCCCCTGAACCTTCTGAACCTGGCCTGTCATGACCCTCTCACTTGGTTCCTTACAGTTGCACCCTCTGTTTACCCCCAGATCCTGTATCCGATGGGGGGTCTTTTGGGGGGAAATTTCAATTTGACTTTCCCCCCCTTTTTTCCTCCACTCCTTTCCCTATAAAACCAGCACTTCCAACTACATCTTAAGGGTTACAAAATTGGTTTTGAGCCTTTGCCTACAACTCTCACTCTCTCTCTACTTCAACCCTCTAAACCCTAAAAGCCTTGCACCATTTACACTACAACACATAACACAAGACCTCTACACTCCATTCCAGTAACTTGAGGCTGTTTTTCAAAAGATAGGAGCACCATTTCTTGGTCCAAAAGCTGCTGTGTTGCTGCTCTACAAGGGTGAGTCTTCTTCCTCCCTTTTCTAGCCTTTTCTTGGTTCATTTACAAGCCATACTTGCTAGCTTTTTTGGGCTCCGACCCAAACTGTAAATAGTCATATTTTGAGCCCCTTTTCATGTTTGATCAAGGATCTCCTGCTATTTGAGGCCAGCAGCTATCACTTGCCTCTTTAACTCTCTTTTAGGCCTATTTTTGCATAATATTTTAGGCTTATTTGTGAGCTGTTTTGGACTTTGCCATAAACTATGAAATATCTTTTTTTGAGCCTCTCTTCAACATCGTTGAAGGGCTCTCCTCTGTTTGAGGCCAGAAGCTATCGCTTGCCTCTTTAACTCTCTTTTAGGCCTATTTTTGCATAGTATTTTAGGCTTATTTGTGAGCTGTTTTGGACTTTGCCATAAACTGTGAAACATCTTGTTTTGAGCCCCTCTTTAACATTGTTGAAGGGCTCTCCTTTTTTTGAGGTCAGAAGCTACCACTTGCCTCTTTAACTCTCTTTTAGGCCTATTTTTGCATAGTATTTTAGGCTCATTTGTGAGCTGTTTTGGACTTTTCCATAAACTGTGAAATATCTTTTTTTGAACCCCTCTTCAACTTTGTTGAAGGGCTCTCCTCTGTTTGATAACAGAAGCTACCACTTGTCTCTTTACCCCTCTTTTAGGCCTTTTCTTGCATGATAGTTTGGCCTTATTTGTGATTGTTTTCGTGGCTTGATATAAACTGTAAAGTGCCTTGTTTTGAGTCCCTCTTTAACTTTGTTGAGTGCTCTTTGCCATTTGGGGGCAACTGCTGTCCCTTTGTGTTTAATCTCTCTTTTAGGGCCATTTTTGCATGATAGATTAGCCCTATTTGTGTTCATTTTTGAGACTTGTTATAAACTGAAAATATGCATGTTTTGGGACTGTCTTGCATCTATCTTCATGCTTCATGATCAAATAATGCATGCTTTGTATAGCTGTAAGTCATTCCATGTGCCTAGTTTCGAATTTCGGGGTTCATTCCATGCATCGGGTGCCATGTTTCCATGTTTCGGGGCTGTTTTGTAACATATTTCAGCGCTAAAATTCACATGTTTGCATATCATGTTCCATGCCTTGCCATGCTTTGGGTAGAGTGGCATTTGATGCCTTAGGCTCGGTCCTCGGTTTGCGTGTATACATGCGCGTATTTCGAGAGTCTCTTTTTTCATCTAATGGCTACTGATGTGAGTGTGGCTGAGGTCCACTCATGTTGGTGTAAGTCCATTATGCATTGTGTATGCCATTTCATTTCATAGCATTGCGTATGCAAGGTTGTATGTTAGAGCATTGTGTATCCCTCGTTACATCGTGCATTGTGTGTGCCATTTCATAGCATTGCGTATGCTAGGTTGCATGTTAGGATTGCATTCATGCATGTCATGCATATTGCATTGTGCTTGGGATAGGAGTTAGCCCAAGCACGGGAAACGAAGGACGTTTCGTACTCCAAGTGATGGAAATTGTCTCAATTCCCGGTCGCCGACACTCCGGATTATCCATGATGGAGTCTAGGCCTTGTTGTGTCCATATGTGCATTCATTTCATATTGAGTCATGCAATTCGACTTCTCGACCATCATGCATCGAGATGCGTGATTGGTGGCACGAGGATCAAGGACTACACTCCTCGAAGAGTAGTCATGCATACATATGTGAAAAGACTTTGCCATGCCCCTTTGTTGCTCTCTGTTGCAGCAAATCAGAAATCGGTAGCCTTCCGGAGCTTAGCACGCATTCCAAGAAACAATTACAAACAGAGGCAAACCGGGACATCACAAGGGATTTTCCGACAAAGGCAACCGGAGCATGCATCATTCATCATCCGGAGCAGATTTGAGGCAGTCCCTGGCTTGCATGCCAATTTATTGCTTTCCTAATTTAATTTGTTAATTAATTAGGGTTTTGTACATATTTGGACTGTAATTATTCATTTGGGACTGTATATTATTTATTCGGACCCTCTGCGCGAGGGCAATGTTGTAATAAGTGTGCGTGTGTGTGATGTATGTCTTCCAACCCCACGTCTTTCTCCCTTTTATTTACCCGCTTATGATGGTTAGATTAGGGCATGTTTCAATTAGCATACAGTATGATAGCATGTTTGCATTCATTCATCTGTCTTGCATGCACCGGGCTCGGCGCATCATACAACTGCATTGTATTTTCAATTCCAAATTGAATACATGATAGTTGTAGCATCTCATATACCATGTTTTGAATAGCCGAGCCGAATAGCATGCTTACCATGAGGCTATATGCTTATGTGATATAACTGCCTGAATGCCTGTGGGTGAAGGTTGGGTTATTTGAATTGGAACAATTCATCAAATGTGTGTTTTAAGCCCACTAGATAGTGGCAAAATCATGTTTTCTAAGCCCACCTGAGGATGGCAAATCCACGTCTTAGCCTACTTGCGAGTAGCACCATCAAACCATTTTCAAACAAACAAACATGAAATGTTTTGTTCCAATTCAGGCGATCCAGTCTATACTTGTATGCTGTGCGCATCACATAGTAAATCTAGGCTAATAACCGGAATAATAACGCATAAAGTTTTCAAAACTAGATATCATGGTTAGTAGAGGCCGATCTTTGATCGGACGAGCGGGGGTGCTCACGAAGTGACCTGCCCCAGTCGTACCCGAGTTCCCGAGCCGAGGCAACTTTGGTGATGACGGACACGTGGCCTTAGGCAACGAGTCAGGGTTTCTTAAATTTTCCCAAAATAAAACATTTAGGTGGTGACTCTATATCTAGCAAAGCAGTCCATGTTTGGCACTTCTTTTTAAAAAATCTGTTTTCTCAAAACGATTTGCCGGATTTGGACTCTTTGGTTCAGATTAAGAACCGTGACAATTTGAGAGTCCGAACTGTGGTAACCCACAGACGAACAGAACGGGACTCGTCCTCTCGGGGCGTTCGGGGACGTCTACACTCATTGGGCATTGTCTATTTACTGTTTTGGCTTCCGCCATGCCCCTGTACTCTGTATTATTGTTTGACTGTTAAGCAAGCCTTCGGTAATCACGAATTACTGGCCGGTTACGATGCTAAACCCATAGGGGCAGGTTTGGGTCGTAATAGAGTGGTATCAGAGCGATACTTAAACCATGAGTTATACCGCACACACGTGTCCAAATGAGCTATAGGATGTCCTAGAAAAGTGATTAGGGCTTTACATGAGAATGATAAGTGTGTGTGGCTAAGACATGAATATAACTGTTAATGTGATAATCTATCGAAGTATGCAACTGCCTATGTTTATAATTGCTATAACTGCCTATAGTGAGATGGACAATGCAAGGAATGTTGATGAAACTGAATCCTCTGAGGCAAGAATGGCGAGGTTGGAGAGAATGGTGGAATTACTAACTGAAAGATTAGAGTAACAACAGAACCAACAGCCCCCACCTCCTCTAGTACAACCAGAGCCACCTGTTAATGATGATATCATAGCTCTGACACAGAAATTTAGTAAGATGAAACCGCCATCCTTTCAGGGAGGCCTCGAACCGCTAAAAGCTGAAGCTTGGGTTCTTGAAACAGAGAAATTGTTTGAAGTTTTTCCATGTTCTGAAACACATAAAGTGTTGCTAGCTACCTTCACCTTACAAGAAGAAGCTAGAAGGTGGTGGATGTTGATCCGTGATACAAATACTGTCATGACCTGGGCTCAATTTAAGGAGTCCTTCTTCGAAAAGTACTTCCCACAGTGTGTCAGGGACAGAAAGGTGACTGAGTTTGAACAACCGAAATAAGGCGCCATGTCCGTAGGAGAGTATGAAACAAAGTTCACCGAACTTGCTAGATATGCACCACACATGGTGGACACCGACTACAAGAAGGCCAGGAAGTTTGAAGGCGGCCTCAATGTAGAAATCCTTGACAGGATCAATGTACTGAAATTACTGAAATATGCGGATGTCCTTGACCAAGCCATTATGGCCGAAGCAAATATTGAAGCACTGAAACAGACTGACTCACCCGCAACTAAGTGGCGCGGGAAGAAACGGGGTTTTAAATTCAAGAAAGGCAGAAACAACCCACTGAACAAAAAGCAAAACTCAGGGTCAACCACCAGTTCCAGTCAGGGAAGTGGTTCCATACCGCCCTGTTCTGAATGTGGTAAGAAACACAAAAGGGTTTGTTATAAATTATCAGGTGCTTGTTACAGGTGTGGCAAGGTGGGCCACATGGTCAAAGACTGCCCTTCGACTCCTCAGGGCAGTAGTAAAGCTACACCTAGCACAGCAGCATCAACAGCTGTACCAAAACCCAACCCTAAAGCGACTGGAAAAGAGTCTATGAGGCAAGGCCGAGTGTTCGCACTCGTACCAGGAGACGTACAAAATACCGAGACCATCGTGGCAGGTATCCTCTCTATTTGTACTCAAAATGCTTATATACTGATTGATTCGGGGTCTACGCATTCATATGTATCGCATGCTTTTTCGCGAAAATTGAATAGGCCATTGGAACCCATGAGTTACTTGTTAGCTGTATCTTCACCTGTTGGGGGATCTATGACTTGTGCTTATATGTACCCTGCATGTGAAATCATTGTTGGAGAGGCACATTTGTATATTGATTTACTGCCATTGAATATAGATCATTTTGATGTGATATTGGGAATGGACTAGTTAACAAAATACCATGCTACCATAGATTGTGTAACAAAACAAGTTGCTTTCCGTCCACCCGGACTGCCTGAATTTGTGTTTAATGGAGTAGGAGTAGCACCTCCCCCTTATCTGATTTCATCTATGAAAGCTTGTAAACTGATTAGAAAAAGGTGTAAAAGGTACCTATGTTCTGTATTGACTGTACATACTGATAATAATACTGATGTAAACAATATTCCTATAGTCTGAGAATTTCCAGATGATCTGCCAGGGGATTTTATTGACAGGGAGATTGAGTTCACCGTTGATGTGATTCCGGGTACACAGCCAGTATCTAAAGCTCATTACTGAATGGCTCCGACTGAACTGAAAGAATTGAAAGTGCAACTGCAAGAACTGTTAGATAAGAAGTTTATCAAGCCCAGTACTTCTCTATGGGGCGCACCTGTCTTATTTGTGAAAAAGAAAGACGGCTCACTAAGACTTTGTATTGACTACCGCGAACTGAACAAGGTAACTGTGAAAAATAAATATCCATTGCCGCGTATTAATGACTTATTTGATTAGTTACAGGGTGCTCAAGTGTTCTCTAAGATTGATCTCAAATCCGGATATCACCAGCTGAAAGTTAAACCAGAGGACATTGACAAAACTGCTTTTCGAACAAAGTATGGACATTACGAATTCCTAGTTATGCCTTTCGGAGTTACCAATGCACCTGCTGCATTTATGAACCTTATAAACAGAATTTTTAAACCATTCCTCGATGACTTTATTGTTGTATTTATAGACGACATTCTGATTTATTCTAATAGTAGAGAAGAACATGAACATCAGCTGAGACTTGCCTTACAGACCCTAAGAGAACAGAAACTGTATGCAAAATTGAGTAAATGTGAATTTTGGCTTGATCACATTATGTTTTTGGGACATGTTATTAGTAGAGATGGCATTTTAGTTGACCCATAGAAAGTTGAAGCCATGGTAAATTGGCCTAGACCAACAAATGTGACAGAAGTTCGAAGCTTTTTGGGATTAGCTGGGTATTACAAAAGATTTGTCAAAGACTTCTCCAAAATTGTCTTACCACTGACACAGTTGACCCAAAAGAGGATATCATTTGACTGGACTGGCCAAAGGGAATCAACATTCCAAGAGTTGAAAACTCGACTTGTGACTGCACCGATTCTTGCCCTACCTTCAAGTACGAATGGTTTTACCATTTTTAGTGATGCTTCTCATAAGGGTTTGGGATGTGTTTTAATGCAGAATGGGAGAGTTATTGCCTATGCTTCCCAACAACTGAGACAGCATGAAAAGAACTACCCGACCCATGATTTAGAACTTGCTGCAGTAGTGTTTGCACTGAAAATCTGACGTCACTACCTTTATGGGGCGACATGTGAGGTGTATACAGACCACAAGAGTTTGAAATACTTCTTCACACAGAAAGAACTGAATATGAGGCAACGTAGATGGTTAGAACTGATAAAAGACTATGACTTACAAATTTTGTACCATCTGGGGAAAGCTAACACCGTCGCCGATGCATTGAGCCGGAAATCGATTGGAAACTTAGCCTGTTTACCCACCGGACAGAAAGAGTTGCTTTGTGACCTTGAGAAATCTGAAATTGAGATTGTTTTGCAAGAACAAGGTGGAATAATGGCTGCTATTTCTGCTCAACCGGCACTGATTGAAGAGATTAAAGAGAAACAGCAACAGGATGACTTCTTGAAGAAGATCATCGAAGAACGAGAATCCAAACAGAGGCCGGATTTCAAGTTTGAGAATAATGTGTTGAAATTCCAAAGAAGACTGTGTGTACCAAATGATTCTGAACTGAAAATGAGAGTTCTGCAAGAGGGCCACAATTCAAAATTGTCTATCCATCTAGGGAATACGAAAATATACCAAGACTTGAAATTGAATTTCTTGTAGCCGGGAATGAAGAAAGAAATTGCTGATTTTGTATCAAAATGTCTTCATTGCTAACAAGTTAAAGCTGAACATCAACGACCCACAGGCTTACTGCAACCCTTACCGATATCGGAGTGGAAATGGGAACATATTACCATGGATTTCATCGTTGGTTTACCTCGCTCCAGTAAAGGTATGGACTCAATTTGGGTTATTGTTGATAGACTGACTAAATCTGCTCACTTCTTACCTGTCAAAATAATTTATAATGCGGACAAATTGGCTATACTCTACATTGATGAAATTGTTAGATTGCATGGAGTGCCTGCGTCCATTGTTTCTGATAGGGACTCGAAGTTTACATCGAGATTCTGGCAAAGTCTGCAAACTGCATTGGGTACTGAACTGAGACTGAGTACTGCCTACCATTCTCAGACAGATGGTCAGTCAGGAAGAACCATCCAAACTCTAAAGGATTTACTGCGAATGTGTGTTCTTGATTTCCAGGGAAATTGGGAAAGTCATCTATCGTTAGCTGAATTCACCTACAATAACAGTTTTCACTCAAGCATTGGTATGGCTCCTTTCGAGGCATTGTATAGCAGAAAATGTCGATCTCCTATCTGCTGGGCAGAAGTTGGAGATAAGCCTTTACTTGGGCCCGAGATTGTGCAAGAAATGACTGAAAAAGTGAAACTGATACAACAGAGACTGAAAACCGCACAGAGCAGACAGAAAAGTTATGCGGATGTCCGAAGGCAAGACAAAGAATATGAAGTAGGTGATCACGTTTTTGTAAAAGTGACACCAATGAAGGGCCAGACTCGTTTTGGAGTTAAAGGCAAGCTAGCGCTGCGATATGTCGGACCGTATGAGATTATTGAGAAAATCAATCGGGTGGCGTATCAAGTAGCACTTCCTCCTGAAATGGAGCATATGCATAACATCTTCCACATTTCTATGTTGAGGGATTACCTCTGGGATCCTTTCCACGTGATTGAGCCTACCCGTGTAGTGTTAAGTGATGACTACACTTATGAAGAACGGCCCATTCAGATTGTGAACAGACGGATCAAGAAGTTGAGAAACAAAGAGATCCCGTTAGTGAAAGTTGACTGGCAAAACCATGGTGGCGTATATGCCACTTGGGAAAGGGAAGATGACATGGCCAAGAGATATCCTGAATTGTTCCCACTGAATCCTGTTTTCTTCCAGAATGAAGGTAATTCTAGTTTGGAGGACCAAACTCTTTATAAGGAGAGGAGACTGTGACAACCCTCACCACTGATTACTGATAATCCTACTGATTACTGTTAAACTGAGGCTGATTATGATAATTGACTGAATTAACTGAAATCACTAAACTGATTGATTGATTGTGCTAGTTTGAATGCATATCTATCTGTTGACTGTTAAATTATCTGTTCATGTTTAATGCTTTAAACTGCAAATTGAAGGCCTTATCGACGGCCGAATCTGAAATTGATTGATGATTTATGATAAATAGAATTTATGTGATTTTATGGTGTATTTATCCGAAATGTGATTTGGTATAATTTAATTAGATTAAATAAGGATAAATTGCAATGGTTGGCTTAATTACCAATTTGCCATCCTAGTGGGTCACTTGCTAGACACTTATGAGACTTGGTCATATACATTGCATATCATTTCTCAGCCCTTTTGTGAGCTATAGCCGACTAGAGAGAGAGAGTGAGAGGAAAAGAGTGATTTCAACAAATTTAGCTTGGTGACTTGAAGAAATTTAAGGTTGATTACATAATTGAGCTTCTAGTCTTGTGATTGGAGACCTTAGGTAGAGAATTCAACCTCTCTTTGATGTATTTGTGTGTTGTCTTGCATGATCCTTGAGAAATTAGAGATTCTAGCTAAGAGTTGGTTCATAATGTTGAATTGAAGCTCATTTCATGCATGCATGCCTATATTGATGAGTTTAAAGTTGTTTTCATGGAAAATTGTCACATGCATGTTCATGTTAATGTTAAGGACCATGAGTTCAGCATGTTTTGGAAAGAATTGGCTCATTTGAGCAAGTATTTGAAGCTTTGAATTGGGTTAAATTCATGCATGTACATGTTTATCATGTTCTTGAAAGTTTGGTTTGAAATTGAGTTTAATTGAACTACCTTTGGGCTTTGATTTCTCAAATTGACCTTTGAAACATGTTATACTATGGGTTTTGAAGTGTTTTCCAGAAAATTAGCCCAAAAGGATCGAATTTGGTACATTAAAACTTGGTTTTGAACTTGAGGTTCGAATCTAGAATTTCCAGAATTTGGACTTCCGCTCGAGCGAGGTTACTGGCGCTCGAGCGGGAAAATCGTGTTTCCAGTACTTTACACTATTTTACAGTCCGCTCGAGCAGGGAGTTGCGTCACACGCTCGAGCGGGTATCGAGCGCCTAATCGAGCGTGATTTTCACACATCCAGTACTTTTACTGTAGCTTGCAGTACGCTCGAGCGTATTTATTCACGCTCGAGCGGAGACCTTTGTCTGCATGTCCGCTCGAGCAGGTACGTACACGCTCGAGCGGGACCTCTATTTTCTGAAAATCCTAAAAATATTTTTAAAGTGCATCTTTGCATCCTCATTCCATTCTAGGCATTCCTAGGCCTAGTTTAAGGCATCTTAATGAGGATATTGTTGTAGAACCACACCGAGTCAAGATAGGGATTAAGTTACTATTTTCCCAACTGTGTAGCTTAGTGTGTGTTCACTTTGTAACTGTGTAGGGTTGGCATCCGAAGACACACTCTAGCTTATCTGTAGCACAGAACTCTGTGAGTAACAATGTTGTAAAGATATGTTCGAAAATGAATATTTTCTGAATGATTAACTGAACTGTTTTCTGAACTGTTTACTGTTAACTGAATGAATGTTTGTCCTCTATTCTGAACTGTATTGTGGCATCCTTAGCAACTACTGTTACTGTTACTGCTACTGTTACAGAGATCTCTGTCGATTCCCATGTTTGGAACCATTACTGATGGCCATCATTGACTGTTCGGTCTTTCAAGACCTACTGTTTACTGTAATGTTCTACTAACGGATGTACCACATATGACTGTTATGACTGAATGACTGATACACTGAATCAATTGACTATTTTCAATACTGAAAGGACATTCATTCTTAACCTCTTTACGCATTATGTTATTCACTGGGCTTTAGCTCACTGCTTATATATATATGTAGGTGTACAGGCACCAGACCGTTACTAGAAACGTCAGGGTAAACTCCAGTTTTGTCAAGCCAACCTTTGTGCCTCACTTCGAGGTTCCTAATCTGTTCAAGCTGAGGTTGCTTGGGGAGTTTTAGATTTTCCCTTTTTGTTTATGATCTGTATAGACTGAATATTACTGTACTGTACTGTTCTAATAGGGATTAAGTCCCTGTCTTGAATGATTGTATATATCGTACATACTGTTTTGTTTCAGAATGTGAATCTATATGAAAAGTCTTTTTGCATACAGACTGTCACAGCTCATTGGACATTGTCTATTTACTTGGCTTCCGCCATGCCCCTGTACTCTGTATTATTATTTGACTGTTAAGCAGGCCTTCGGTAATCACGGATTACTGGCCGGTTACGGTGCTAAACCCATAGGGGCGGGTTTGGGTCGTGACAGTCGACGTGGTCGAGGTCGCCGCTGGAGCCGACGACACACTGGACGAAGGGGAAGGAGGAGTCATACGGAGGAGACCAGAGACTGGGTCTGTGGGGAGGAGAGAGAGAGAGAGAAAGAGAAAGAGAGTGTCTGTTTGGTTGTTGTTGTTGTTGTTGGGGAGTGGGTGTAAAAGTAAAAGAGAGAGAATGAAGACAGCAATTGTTTGGTAGCAAGGAGGTCTTGGAAGGGTAAATTGATCTATTAAAAATTAATGGGACTTGAAGGAACAAGTAATTTTATATAGGAGTTAATAGATTATAAGTTTACAAAATGGGACTTATATGTAAATGCCCCTTATTTTTATAAGTGGACACATAGAAAAAATTAACAGATTTTAGACCAAGTAATCAAATTGAAATTAACTTAAAACAATAGAAACTAGAGTCAAATTTGAGTCAAATTATATGGCTGAAAAGAATAATCCAAAACAAAATTATAATTTGGCATATCATTTCTTAAATAATTAATTAAAATTCAATTTTGAAAAACATGATAATATAAAATTAAATATAAAACAAAAAAAAATTAAAATTAAATAAATTATAACAAATTAATTGTGTATTTTATGTTTTCAATAATAAATACGTATTTAATTGGAAGGAATTAAAAAAAAGTTAAATTACAAAATGACATTTACAATGAAATATAAGTACATTTCATTATTTTAGTTTGCTTATGATATAGTAAGTTACATTTGTTAATTTACCAATTATTCCATTATTCATTTTGTAAAAATTCAATCAATCAAAATTAATTTAAATCAAAAATTAAATTGGAGTATAAAATAGAAAAAAAAATTAAAAAAAAAAAAACTCTATTATTATTCTAATCTTTGAGTCCTAAATAAGCCTTTCGAAATAAGCCTATGACGCCAAAAGTTTTACTGGAGAAAGAAGTCAAACATGAGATTTTAAAAAAAGCAATTCCTCAAAGAAAAATGCCTCATACACTCACTGGGGGTCGACCCCCAGTGAGGTGGCACTCCATTATTGGCCAAAAAAAAAATTGTTTTCTTTTCTTTTTTTTTTTTAAGTTTCAACCAGTGGGGGCGCGACACCTCACTGGGGGTGCGACCCCCACTGGAGGTATGCAGCACTGCTGTTCCTCAAATAAGCCTTTCGAAATAAGCCAATGACGCCAAAAGTTTTACTGGAGAAAGAAGTCAAACATGAGATTTTAAAAAAAGCAATTCCTCAAATCTCAAACTTCATCCACCAGTTAAAACCCTTGGGGTTACTCCTCGTAGTATTTGCTAACCACATTCACCTAATGGTTTTTTTCAGAAGCGTAACCAGTTTAACATTTGGTTAACCTAAAGCCATTCTTTTGATTTGACACTACTTTAAATTTTTAGTTTTAAATGTTTCATATTTGAAAATTTTAAAAACTAATATATTAAATAAATAAATAAAAGATTTAATTTATCGACTCTTTTGAGAAGTGTCAAAAAAGTCAATTTATTGATTTATTTAGGTTATATCAGGCGTGTTTTGTTTGGTTTTGAAGATAAATTTTCAAAAACGATTTTGGGAAGAGAGTTTAGAAATTTTTTTGATTTGTTTGGTTGTATATTTTGGAAATAGTTTTGGAGTATGGGAGTTTGGGGTGATTTGATATTTTGTTGTAATTGAGTAGATGTGTGTGAGAGAAAAAGTGATTGAGAATGAAAGATGAGAGATAAGAGAGAAACAGTAATTAATTGATGTGTAAGAAAGAGAAAATGATTTGGAAATTTTTTTTTCAAGATCACTAAACTAAACAAAATTTTGATTTTTTTTTTAAAATTTATTTCTCAAAAGCAAACTAGACAAGGCCATCATTTTTTATACGTCTTTCGTAACAAATAAAAAAAGGGGTTTGGCTTTCTTCTTAGTCCGTGATCGGATTGGAGGGTATTGTTGGGTCCGTGAGGACCCACCATGGATCTCGTTTTGATATTTGAACTGTTTAATAAGTAGAATTCGTCGAATACTATATACCTATAAAAAAATCACATTGATCAGATAACGACAGCTATGTGATCGAATCGGTTTTGTATTAAAAAAAAATGGACGGTGAAAAAATAAACGGTTGACAAAAATCTGATCTGATGAAATAGTTATCGATATCTGATCAACGTGAGTTTTTATAGTTATATAGTACTTGACGAGTTCTATACATTGAACGGTTTGGATTATCAAAATGGGACTCGTGGTGGACCCCCATGGGCCTAACAACACCCACACCCTCCAATCTGATCACGAACCGGAAGGAAGCCAATCCCTAAAAAAAAGTAACTTTTTTAGCACTTCCCAAAACAACCAACAACAAAACTATTAGCTAGGGCTAAGCTTTTTTTTTTGGTTGTTTATTTTGAAAAGTTTAATTATATTATATATTTTGTGAAATTCAATCAATTAAAATTAATTTAAATAAAAAATTATTGAAGAACAAAATAGAAAACACAAAAAAAGAAATATCAGTAACCTCAATCTTCGTGCCACCCCATAAATGAAACTTGATTTCGCCAAACAAAACTTTTACATCTGTCCACACTGTTTTTTTTTTTTTTTTTTGTTTTTTTTTTTATCAAATTGATCAAATTGAGAATTTATCAAATCGTTCATCAAATTAGTCGATGTGCGCATAAGTTGATTTGAATATCAAGTTATAAAAACAAAATTCTTCCCCAAATTAAAATTTAATGATAATTAAAAAAGATGAAACATTTGAGGATTTTTTTTTTTTTTTTCCAAATTTGATGAAAAGATAAACTTGGGATAAGAGAAATTTTTTAAAAAAAGATTTTGATAAAATTTTAACAAAATTGTTCGAGTAGTTCGTATTCATTTAAATTTTTATCCAAATTAAAAATTAGTTAGACGAAAATTTAATGATGTTCTTACAATTTATAAATATCTCATTTTTTTGTTGTCTATGTCACCAAAATTTCTTTTATAGTAATAACGATTACCCTGTCACCAAATCTTTTTGACTTGACATCTTTCGTATATTTATCTTTACTCATTATCAATTAATGCTAAGATTTTGTTTTATCTAAATTTAACGGTTGAGAAAAATATTTTCTAATATGACTCAAAAATTATTTCTTTTTCTTTTCTAGTATTGAAAATCATAAGTTTCGAGAATTTTTATACATAATTTATGATAAGAATAATATCACATTAACATTATTAAAAATATAAGTCATCTTCATATGTCTTTTTTTTTAAAGTGGTAAAATAAAAAATTAATTTGTCATTTTATATTAATTATATATATAAATTTTCTATTTATACAACACTACTCGTCTTCTACTATAGAATAATCCCAAAAGAATGTGTTGGATTTTGTTTTTCTCTTTTAATGTTCTGCTTTCAGTAGAGGGAGTGCTTTCTGGCAAACCCTTTAATATGTGAAGGTGGATGGACGGATAGTAGTGAAACAGAGGTTGGTAATGAGTATTCGGAAGAACGTAGAAGTCTTAACACGGGTCAAGTTTTTGTTCCACCGACAAGGCATCATTTACGCAGTAGTCTAAGTATGGCAATGGAGGATACAACTTGGGATCTTGAACGTCATGGGTGCTGTTAGGTGATGTTCAGCAAGGTATACGCTGACAGATGGGATAGCGGAGTCACGTGTCAGGAGATGACTGGGGGTAGATATGGGGTGCAGAGAGTATATAGGCATGTCTGCGCCCCCCATATGAAACAACGAACACTTTGTAAGGAATTCTTACACTCAACACTCCTCTCTCTCTCTCTCTATCCTAAGGTGTGTGCTAACTTGATTGTCGGAGGGTTTTTCCGGCCACACACCACTGGGTAGCTCACCGTTATTTGCTCGCAGGTGATCGGACATAAACGGAGCTCGGAAGAAAGGAGTACGGGCTTGCCGGAATATTTGCTCCCCGTACAATTGGCGCCGTCTGTGGGAACAAGACAAACAAAACCTTGTCTTCCAGGTTCATCTGATCGCCGTCCATGGCAAACAACGACGAGTTTTCGTTGTCTGCCATAGACGGAGCCACCCCGGAGTTCACCCGAAGGAGAGAAGGTCCTCCCGCCATCCATCCAATGGCGGACTTGGGGACGTCCACCGGAGGACAGTCAGGGGACGCGCGGGATAAGCGCGGAAGAAGTCATGGTCATTCACGGAGTCCAGACGGTCACCGGCGGAGTAGAGACTTACACGCCAGACGACTGGAAAGTAAGTTGAGGGACCAGGACGCTGTCATCCGGAGAATGGCGGCGGAGATGGAGGATCTGAAGCGGCATGTCAAAGGGAAAGGTGTAGCTGGAGTGGGAGACCACAGTGAGCACTCCCCATCCCGCCGTTCAGGCGGTCAGAGTCAGCGACGTACTCAGTCCATATCTATTACCAGAAGTTACCAGGTTGGTGATTCCGACGTGCATGCAGAAAAGTCTAGCGCGCAAGACAGCACCTACAAACCCTCACGTCCGGCGACGACGTCGAGGTACTCTTATTCCGCTCATTCAGAGGATTTGCGGGCGGTCTTAAAGGAGCGGGGCTCGCCGGCGCGAAGCTCAGAGAATACCGGCTTTCCAGCGACTATCTTACGGGGTTCACGCCAGCGAGGAGGTCGGAATGCCTCCACCCCGCCAAGCAGTGCCACTCTTTGAAGATACGGACTTGGACAGGCTGAGCGCCACCCCTTTTTCCCTGGAAATAGAAACAACACCGCTTCCGGCAGGCTTCCACCAGCCTAAGTTCACACTCTACGACGGAAAAACCGATCCTTACATGCATGTGAGCCACTTCCGACAGGTTATGGCCGGACATAGGCGAAATGACGGACTTATGTGCCTAATCTTCCCGTCAAGTTTAGGTGAGCTGGGCTTAAAGTGGTTCGAGAGGTTGCCGGAAGGAAGCATACAAAGGTGGCATCAGTTGGCCGAGGCGTTTGTTACACGCTTCAAAACCAACACAAAAACACCAAAGGAAGTCAATCACTTGCTAAGTGTCAAGATGGAACCATACGACACACTGAAGGCATACAACTCAAGGTACTGGGAAACCTTCAACAAGATCTTGGACTGCCCGGTCAACCTAGCAATCACGCAATATAAGCGTGGTCTCCCGGTCGGCCATAGATTGTGGGATTCGCTGACTATGCACCAACCGACCTCCATGGGCCAGCTCATGCAGCGCATCAAGGAGCACATCCGAGTAGAGGATGACGCGTCAGCTTCTACCGTGAAGGCAATTTCGATAGCAACAGACAAGAAGACGGCAGGCAAAGTGCACGCAGTTGGGCAAGAGTCCAGCCGCACAAGTGACCGAGCAGAGGAATCAGACCGTGGCTCGAATCGTAAAAATCGGGGTAGAGGACGTCAGAATGACCGGGATGACTACCCCCGAGATGACGTAGCGGACGCAAACAGAAGGTTGAAGGCAAGGACTGGCATAACCATGGTCTTTAAGATTCCAATCTATCGCATACTTGGTGAAATTCGAGACGAGGAGTATGTCCGGTTTCCTGCTAAGTTGGGCGACAGAAAAAAAGGCTACAATCCGCGGTATCGTTGCACATTCCACCGGGAGAGGGGCCACCGGACTGAGGATTGTTTGCCTTTGAGGCAACACTTAGAAGAGCTAGTCGCGGCCGGGCACCTAGACCTTTACATTGATGGCGGCGTGAAGCCGAATCAGGCCCCGGTCGATCCCAGGGGACAGGATGACCGAGACGCACCACCACAGGGAGTTATTAATGTCATCCACGGCATCGTTGAACCGGAGCATGTTTGCAAACTCCGGGGCATGATAAAAAAGGCAGAACATATGAGGGAAGTTTTGTCGGTACAGTCTGCCATCAAAAGGGGGAAGACTGAAGAAAAAGACGTGATTAGTTTCACCTCAAAGGACCTAGAGCGTATCCAGACACCGCACAATGATGCCCTAATAGTAACACTGCGCGTCAAGGAATTTGATGTTAAACGGATCTTGATCGATCAGGGAAGCTCGGTCGAGATCATGTATTACGATGCATTCAAGCAGCTCAAACTCTGGGAGACAGACTTGGCTCCGGCAACTTCGCCACTGGTTGGTTTCAACTCGCAGCCGGAGTGGCCCTTGGGAAAGATTATCCTGCCGGTCAAAGCGGGATCCGTGGTTAAGCAAGTGGAGTTTTGGGTGCTACAAGTGCCTTCGACGTACAACCTAATCCTTGGAAGGGGATGGCTTCACGCTATGCAAGCTATAGCGTCAACCTACCACCAGGTGATGAGATTCCCCTCGGCTATGGGGGCAATCGAGGAGATTTGGGGCAATCAGGTCATGTCCAAGCAGTGCTTCGTGGCGATCAACGGAAGCCGGGCTGCCAAAGGATTCGTTCAAATGATCGAGGGACCGGAGGACCAGGGTGTCTTGGATGATGTGGGCACCGAGGCCGAAGACAAGGCTGTTAAGGAATTGGTTGAGGTGCGAATTGATACAGAACAGCCGGACAAGTTTTTCTTGCTCGGCTCAAGTCTCACGGCCATAGAGAGGACCGAGATGGTTGAGTTTTTGATAGCCAACATCGAAGTCTTCGCGTGGTCGCCTTACGACATGCCAGGCCTCGATCCAAGTTTTATCTGCCATCACCTCAACGTCTTCCCTGGAGCAAAGCCAGTCATCCAGTGAACAAGGAGGTCGGCACTGCATCACGCTGAGATAGTTGCAGAGGAGGTGAAGAACCTGCTTGAGGCACGAGCAATTCAGGAAGTGCACTACCCTCGGTGGATTTCCAACACAGTAATGGTGCCCAAGAAGAATGGAAAGTGGCGAGTTTGTGTCGACTATAAGACAGTCAACCGAGCTTGTCCCAAAGATAGCTTCCCTTTGCCGCGAATTGACCAGCTTGTGGACTTGACGGCTGGACATAATAGGCTCAGTTTCTTGGATGCCTACCGCGGCTACCATCAGATCACCATGCATGGGCCTGACCGAGAGATCACCTCTTTCACGACTCCAAGGGGACTCTTCTGCTACCGAGTCATGCATTTTGGCTTGAAGAACGCCGAGGCAACCTTTTAGAGGATGGTGACCAAAATGTTTGCTCCTTTGCTCGGCCGTACAATGGAGGCTTACATCAATGATATGGTGGTAAAGAGCCAACATGAGGCAAACCATTTGTCCGACTTAGCCGAGATGTTTGCCATTTTAAAGAAGCACCAGCTGCGCTTGAATGCATCAAAGTGTGCCTTTGGCGTGGGATCCGGAAAATTTTTGGGATTCTTAGTCACAAACCGAGGCATCGAAGTAGACCCTACTCAGATCAGAGCCGTGCAAGAGTTGAAGCAGCCCCGCTCGGCTAAGGACGTGCAGCATCTGGCCGGGATGGCTGCCGCGCTTAATCGGTTTATAAGCCGGTCATCAGATCGCTGCCGCCCTTTCTTTCAAGCGTTGAAGTCAAAGTTTTCATGGGATGAAGAGTGTGACCGAGCTTTGGCCGAGCTCAAGGAATATCTGTCTGCTCCGCCACTGTTGGTTACACCAAAGCCGGGTGAGGAGCTCTACCTTTACCTCGCCGTCTCCCAGCACGTAGTAAGTGCGGTGCTAGTCCGCGCTGAAGGAATCAAGCACCTCCCAATTTTTTATGTTAGTAAGACTTTGCTGCCGGCTGAGACGAGGTACTTGCCGCTGGAAAAGCTTGCGTTGGCCTTAATGATGGCTTCAAGGAAGTTGGCGCATTATTTTCACGCCCATACCATCGTCGTACTAACTGAGTTTCCCCTCAAGGCCTTGTTTGAACGAGCGGACTTTTCAGGCCGAATTCTTAAGTGGGCGGTCGAGTTGGGACAGTTTGATGTGAAGTTCCAGCCGCGCACTACAATCAAAGCCCAGACTTTGGCGGACTTCGTCGCCGAGTTCTCACCTGGCACTCATCCGGTATGCCCGGTCGATATTACCGTGGCAGATGATGAGATGCACGCAAGATCATCCGAGATACAACCAGTTGGTGGAGGTAGCGACGCGAAGTTTGCGCACACCGACGACGCGCCCTCAGTTTGCACGGTTTTACCACCCGGTGATGCGATAACGGAGTTGAGTATCACCGACCCATCTGCTCTGTCCGGTCCCGCATCACCAAGGGGGGAAGAAATGGAACCCCACAGCTCCGAACCTGCGGCCGGCATAGCACCGCAACCTGATGATTCGCCTACGAACTTGAGCATTACAGACCGACTTGCTGAGTCCGGTGCTGAATCACCCAGGGGGGCTGGAGTGGAACCAATCAACACGAAACTTGAACCGAGACAGCCAAGAAACCGTGATCCCATTGCCCTTCGCAACTCTCAAGACCCATCAGACTGCTGGAAGCTTTTTGTGGGGGAAATGTGGAAGCTTTTTGTTGATGGAGCGTCCAACCGTCATGGTGCCGGCCTAGGTATCGTTCTTATCTCCCCGGATGGCCTAACCATTGAACATTCTATCACGCTTGGCTTCCCAGCGTCTAACAACGAGGCTGAGTACGAGGCCCTTCTCGCCGAGCTCAAGAGCGCTATTCAAATGAAGGCTGCCGAGCTATTAGTGTACAGTGATTTCCAGCTTGTGGTTAACCAAGTGTCTGGGATTTACGAAGCAAAGGATGACAGAATGGCGAAGTACCAAGCTCTGGTCAGGGCGCACATCAAGCAGTTTTAGGCAATCAGAGTTCAACAGATTGGCCGTGAAGAAAACAGCCGAGCTAATGAGTTGGCCGGCCTCGCTTCGATGGTAGATAGTACGTTTCCAAACCCCCTTTTAATTGACTTTCTTCCACGGCCAAGCATTGAAGACGCCGGGCAGACGGATGTACTCTGCGCCGCGCTAGGCCCTTCCTGAATGGACCCCTTAATTTTGTTCCTCAGAGACCGGACTCTACCAACTGACAAGAAAGAAGCACACAAAGTCTAGGTGAAGTCAGCGCGGTTTTGGCTCTCTTCATCTGGTGCGTTGTATAAAAAGTCCATCACTGGTCCTTATCTAAAGTGTGTGCACCCGAGTAGTGTGGAGGCCTTCTTGTACGAAATTCACGAAGGCATTTGTGGCAGCCACATAGGGGGCAGGTCCTTGGCCTACCGAGCTATTTCACAGGGATACTGGTGGCCGTGCATGCAGGCCGACGCACAAAAGTACGTCCGCAAGTGTGAAAAATGCCAGAGATTCGCCCATCAGATCCATCAGCCTGCTAGGGAACTTCTTCCCCTCACTAGTCCTTGGCCCTTCGCCATGTGGGGGCTAGATATAGTAGGGCCATTGCCAACAGCACCGGGCAACCGAAAATTCTTCATTGCGGCCACAGATTACTTCACGAAATGGGTTGAAGCTGAGCCTTTGGCAACAGTCAAAGAGAAAGACGTGAAGCGGTTTGTTTGGCAGAACGTGGTCACGCGGTTTGGCGTCCCCAAGATCTTGATCTCTGACAACGGCACCCAGTTTGACGGTCGCATGTTCCGAGGATTTTATGAAGATTTAAAGATTGAATTCTATAACTCTACTCCGGCTTACCCGCAATCCAATGGTCAAGCCGAGGCATCGAACAAGACTATTCTGGATGGGTTGAAGAAACGGCTGGAGAAGGCCCTCATCCATGTGGCCGCCTACCAACAAGAGCTCTTAAAGAAATACAACAAGACGGTGTACCCCAGACCGTTCAAAGTCGGTGATTGGGTTTTGAGGAAAGTTATGGGCAACACCCTGGTGCCAGGTGAAGGCAAACTAGGGGCAAATTGGAAAGGACCCTACAAGATCACCGGTCTGGCGGGCAAGGGGGCTTACCACTTGGAGGATCTAGAGGGAAGAGCAATACCCCGGCCATGGAATGCGGCCAACCTGAAACTATATTACTTCTAAGCTTTTGCTTTCTTTTCTTGTGCAAAGGAATTTTTTGGCTTGCACTTCACAATGTAATTCTTTTTGTCAATCTATAGAAGTAATTTTGCTTTAGCACTTGGACTATTGTTTTAATGTAAAAAACCGAGATGATTTACTCCGGTTGGAAGAGTTGATGTTTTGTCTAACTTAGGATTCCCAACCGGGATGATATACTCCGGTTGGAAGAGTTGGTGTTTTGTTCAACTTAGGATTCCCAACCGAGATGATTTACTCCGGTTGGAAGAGTTGGTGTTTTGTCCAACTTAGGATTCCCAACCGGGATGATATACTCCGATTGGAAGAGTTGGTGTTTTGTCCAACTTAGGATTCCCAACTGAGATGATTTACTCCGGTTGGAAGAGTTGGTGTTTTGTCCAACTTAGGATTCCCAGCCGGGATGATATACTCCGGTTGGAAGAGTTGGTGTTTTGTCCAACTTAAGATTCCCAACCGAGATGGTTTACTCCGGTTGGATGAGTTGACGCTTTGCCCAACTTAGTATTCCCAATTGAGATGGTTTATTCCGGTTGGAAGACTTGGTGATTACCAACCGAGATGATTATTTCGGTTTAGGAATTTGTTGTTTTGTTCTGCTTAAGTACTTCAACCGAGTTATGAATTCCGGTTGACGAGGTGTTTTGCTGAAGATGGAATTGATGACAACCGTGCAAACATTTGGCAAAATTTGAGTTTTTCATTAATAAGAAAGTCAATACAAAAGGTGGGGACAGAGCCCGGTTACATCAAAAGCGCTGAAAGCAAAAATACAAAAAGAGAAGAAAACTAAACTAGGGGGGAGAGATTGGTGAACTCATCCTCAGCGGCATCAAGGTTTATGGTTGGACTTTTGTCTTGGGCACCAGGCTCGTCATGGCCGGGCTGCTCCTGTACCTCGGCATCCTCTGCCTCTGTATCTGTCTCAGCATCTCCTTCTTCAAGCCCTTTCTCGGCCTCAGCTTGCAAAGCGCTGAAGACGTCGTTCGCGTAAGGCACGAGGTAGACCGGTAGCGAAGTAGGAGGAGGATTGGCAAATATGTCGGTGTCAGAGCCCTGGCCGAGATGCTCGCAGGCGGACTTCCAGCCAGCCTTGAAGTAAATGTCTTGTGTTGCAAAGACTTGCTTCTTATAGCTCTGCTCAGCTTCGTTGAAGCCGGCGTTGTTAGCAGCCCGGCAGTCTTTCTTCTTCGACTTTTTAAGCGCGTTTACCTCGGTCTGGAGCTCATCCCATTTTTTCTCGGCCGCATCCAGCTGACCGAGCAGTCTGTTGTTGTCTGCATTAGCCATCTCAAGTGAAGACTTTGCCCGGCCGAGCTCGGCTTGGAGGCTTTCGACTTGGCTGGCGGTATCACTCGCCTTCTGCCGAAGTCTGTGGATGCGCTCCAAA